>NTHP01000340.1:559955-591613 GCA_003416845.1 Oplegnathus fasciatus
TTGAACTCAACAGATAAACAAATACATCCCTCCCTTCAGTGCTCCTTCAAACTCGTGCGAGTAACGCACAGCATTAGTTTTTTTTCAGTGCATATACAGAACAGAAAGCTAGCGGACCGTGAGGAGATATTCACTGAATTTGACAAAAACTGTTTTGGATTGGAATCGTAGACTACATCTTTAATTCATTTTCACTATTAATAGGTCTCAAGGATTTTAATAAGCTTTTTAAAAGTTTTAGTTATTGAAAGGCACTTACACACCTGTGCATTCTGCTCATTTGCTGCTGTGTGGAACGATCCATCCATTTCAATGATGCAGTCAGGACACAGAGACAAACAGCTGCCCTTTCTGCCCACAAGCCACAATTTATTGAATGAGAAAAGCCGTAGACCACCTGCCACACCATCGACGTCTCTCTGTGTGTGTGTTAAACAGCTACAGAATAAATGCATCTCTGGGCATTGTGTTTTTTACCCCATGTCTCATTATTTTTACAGATCATTGCACCCACCGTCCAATCAGGAGGTAGTAATCACACCCTATAAAACCCCAGCGCACCCGGTGCTCATGTATTATTGAGTATTTTTAATTTTGAGAGGTCATTAAGCTCTTTGAAATATGAAATGACAGAGTTGAACTTCTTAAAGTAAATGTTCCTTATTTCATTGAATGTTTGAATGTGAAGGAAATGCATCTCTGTCTCTGTGTCTTAAGGGCTGGATTTAAGGTGATTAAAAAATTGAGTGCTCTCTTTTCAATGTTAATGATCAGTGGGTATCTGCCTAATTCTGCTCAAATGCATTTGCTGGTGTTTTTCTGTGTATGTGTAAAATGTATCTGCAGAATTCTGCATGTAAAGATTCTGTTGGATGTTTGTCCCAAGGGGTATAGTTCTGATGGCTATTAAATATTTTAAGCTAGATTTTAATTGGAATTTGGAAATTATAAAATTTAATTGCATTTAGAGCTCTTCCAACTTTTTATTTTAGTGCATTCACTGCCGTGTTGAAACTCCCTGATGCTGTTATGGTTATACCAATCTAGGTGTAACTCATATTATGTTCAATGAATTGATTATATATGGTAAACTGGTATTTGTTCTCCTGACATCTGGGGCATTTTTGAAAAATCATGACATTAGTTTTCTTCATACATACTGCTAGGGCCCAGTTCTGACAGTACTTTTCTACTACAAGACTTGGTCTTGAGAAGTTTTTTTGTGTTTTTTATTTTTCTTAGGCAACAATATTGAAATTGTGTAAAAAGATGCAAAATTAACTAATATTGTCTTTCCAACACTTGCATTAAAAACCTTTTCTTTGACTACACTCTGATGTTACGTACAGTAACATCATGCTGTAAGCAGTTTTGTCTGTTTGTCAGATCTGAGAATCCGTGGTGCACAGGAAGAAGAGCCTCCAGACACCCAGCTGATGAGACTGGACAACATGCTGCTGGCAGAGGGGGTCGCTGGATCAGAGAAGGGGGGTGGAGCAGCAGCGGCTGCAGCAGGCGGTATGACTGATAACTCTATCGAACACTCCGACTACAGGGCCAAGCTGACTCAGATCAGACAGATATATCACACAGAACTAGAGAAATATGAACAGGTGAGTTACTGCTTCTGTAGTTGCTGCAAACCATTAAACTGTTCCTTTTTACTGTAAATACGTTATTCTGTATATTTTGTCCCTTTTTGTAATATTTTGATTAAGTGGATTAAAATCCCCTGCACTTGATGTCTTGTCCATCCAAAACTTTGCTTTTTCAATATCATCACCCCCCTGTAGGCTTGAAAGGTAGCTGTAAAACCATGTAGTTTTGAAGCAGGGATTTTTCCCCCCAGGATTCCTTGGTTGATTAATCTTGTTATTTACACCACAACTATTACAACCTAAAAAGACTGTCCACCATTTTTGTTGATTTTCTTTTCACTCTCCTTACAAATTTCATCTAATCTTGGGCAAATGGTACATACAATATTTGGATAAGCCTGAAAAATTACATTTCCTAAAATATGTGGCCAAATTTTTCTTGATGTGGCTTAATTGAAATAGATTGACATAACTCTGAAATACATGCTTAGAGTTTGATCCACAAACTAAGCAATCCATAATCAACTCAATTATAGACCAATTTCCAATCTCACCTTTATGTCCAAACTGTTAGAAAAGGTGGATTCTTTGACTCTGTGGACCATGACACCCTTTTAGAGCGTCATGGGAATCTTATTGGTCTCAAAGAGCTGCCGCTTGCCTGGTTCTGCTAATATCTGAGTGACAGAACACAAAGTGCTATATAAAACAATAATGGAGTTCCACAGAGATCAGTACTTGGCCCATTTTTTGTTCTGTGTGTACATTTTGCCACTAGATCAAATCATTGCTATGCTGACAGCACAGAAATCTATCTTCCTCTAACAGCCAATTACCGTCCTAGCTTTTGAAACAAGTGAACTGCTTGTCAGAAGTGCATCGTTGATTGTGTAAAAACTTCTACATTTGAATACTGGGAAGACTGACATGTTGCTTAGTGGGTCAGCCAAGCACAGAACACTGATGTTTCCATTCATTTCGATGGCTGCCATATTTCTCAGACCAACACAGTAAAAAACTTGGGAATACTTTTTGAATATCATGATATCTTATTAGGCCTGCAATGAATTCACCACCCATGTAATGAACCTGCTGAGAGAGCAGTCACGGACACGGCCCATCTCACCGAAAGAGATTGAACGCATGGTGAACATCATTCACCACAAGTTCAGCTCTATCCAAATGCAGCTCAAGCAGAGCACCTGTGAGGCCATCATGATCCTGCGCTCTAGGTTCCTGGATGCTAGGTGAGTGTGGAACACAAAGCTGTACGTATATATGCATGTATGTATGGATGTATATAGCTGTAAAGTTAGGTGGTGATCTATCCAACACTTTATTCCAGTGCAAGATATTGATATCTCAACAACTACTATTACCAGATTGTCTAGCAACTTTAATGAGTTAACGTGGATATAGGGAGTTCTAGTTCTAACATCAGTGACAAAGCATAGTGATTGTTTGATAATTGCTCATAGATGCTTGTTCAGTGATAGAAGTGATAACCTTGAATATGTGAGTGTGGACATGCAGAGTCATTATACTTTGGAACATTTCAGTGCTTCTATTAAGCCACACAGAGATAAATAAGTAGAAATGTTGCCACATAGATGTTCTTTTCTAACTCCTGAAGGTGGCTTGAGCCAAGATATCAACACAACTTTAGCTTGTCTTAAATGCATTAACAACATAGCATTTCATAAGATAACATAACACAAGTTAAACCTTTATTGATCCCCAGCAGAGAAATTTGTTTGTTGCAGCAGCACAATGTAGATAAAGGTAAGTATGGAAAATAAAAGAAATAAATCATAGAGATATTTTCATAGTGTCATAGTTGTGCCGAGACAGCACGCTCTACTTGATATTAGTAATTTAAAAGTAATGCACAGCAATATTTAATAAAACCATTACATCAAACACTATAGGTAGAATTGGAAACTCGGGTTGACCAGTGGTAGTCAAACATAACACTGTGGCATACAGCAAGGTGATTAATGGGCTAAAAGCATCACACTGCAGCAGTTTTCACCAGGAATGTCAAATTTATTCACATAAAAACAATGCCATTAGGGTAACTTAAAAAAAGATACCACAACAAAATAAAAAATCTATAGATAGGGGACTCCGAGGTGTCATGTGTGGTTTTCAGATTTTGTACTTACCTCTGCCAGAAAGGTCATGTTTTAAGCCCTGTTTGTGTGTTAGTCCGTTAGTTACACAAAAACCAAATCTGGCACATACTATATCCCATGAGTCATTTTGATGCAGATCCGTATCCAGTTGCTTTCTTTTTATTTTGTTTACAACAGGCATTTTGTTATCCCATCATTATTGCATCTCTTTTTCTTCTCCTAGACGGAAAAGGCGGAACTTTAGCAAACAGGCCACGGAAATCCTGAATGAATATTTTTATTCACACCTGAGCAACCCGTACCCCAGTGAGGAGACCAAAGAGGAGCTCGCTAAAAAGTGCAGTATCACTGTTTCCCAGGTGAGTAAAAAACATCTGCTTGGTCACTTTTGGGTTTAGTTTAGTTTAGTTTGTCCTGTGCATGAACACGAGTTGTGACATATTATACCAAAGTGTTTAGTGGAAATGCGGCTAAAGCGTCGGTATTTGACGACCTGGGTTAGTGGTGCTACCTGAGTTGCTCTGTCTATTTCCCGTTTACACCCGTTTGTATGAACACCAGACTTTTTTTTCAGCGCACACACAGAACAGAAAGCTAGCGGACCATGAGGAGATATTCACTGAATTTGACAAAAACTATTTTGGATTAGAATCNNTAGACTACATCTTTAAGTATTAAAATGTGTTTAGAGAAAAACAGTGTTATCCCAGGTAACATTTTAGTTATCTTATCATTTCCTGATCGAGGTGTTTTGTTATGATACACATACATCTTGTGATATTGTGATTGAGTTATTGTCTGAGAACAACACACATTAAAAACTTAAAATGAGTTCCATTTGATATGTGAAGATAATGAAGAAATTTTGATAATGCTCATAAATGCTTAATATCTTGCAATAACAAAGTAATGAAGTTGCCATCACAAAGGTATTTGTATATAAGATGTGCTGGAGGTAGTAGTGGGTTGTGTGACCTGAAGAGGTGTTGGCTCACTGTATATTCCCAACACCCCTTCCAAACATTCATTCAACATTCACACATTTCACTATGATTGTACTCAGTATGATTATATGTGACAAATAAAACTAAACTAAACTTGAACTTGAATGTGATGAATGCTCATCTTCAGCTGCTTATGTGGAGCTGTTCAGTGGCTACCAAGAGGAATCTGTTGATACACTGGGCAGGTCCTAGCTGTTATGGTGTTAAACTTTATGGGTGTAAATTTAACATTGGAGATGCTATAGGTTCCTGTCTTTACAGAATAATCTCACCTAAGAGACTCTGTGAAAGCCATTAATTTGACTCTAGTCTTAGTATTACCCAGGTTCTTTTTCATGTTGGGCTCACTACTCCAAAATACCAGTCCCACTATTCTCTGAATAATCACACTTGAATCATCAAATGGTATTACAAATAGCCATTTACACACCTGTTTCCCACACTTGGTAAAACTGCCAAACCAGGTTCAGTTTTGTTCATTTCAAATCTTTATTGTCTCACAAGAGGAAATAATTTTTGCTGTGAGGCAACATAAAATACATAAACACAATAAAAACACAATAAGGTGGTCTGATCCTAACACATTAGCTTATTCTGCAGATATGCCAAACTGTGATTTAAACGCAAAGCAATCCTCGAAGAGTGTCTTTTAATTTCGCGTCCAGCACTTGCTACACCATACATTTCACTATAATTATTATTCACAATTATAACTTGTATGATTATATGTGACAAATAAACTTGAACCAGCAGCCCAAAGATCTTGCCTGTCCAACTGCAGCACAGCCAACAGTGCCATCAGGAGTGCGTGTCAAGCTAAACAAAAATATGACTGCCTTGGATACAATTGTAATGGATATTGGCCAATTCCAATTGGACAACTGATTGGAGATCCCTTTAGCATTTAGCAGACAATGCAGTGTAAGCTTGTGGTGGGTAAGGTGTGATGTGCATTGTAAATGTATTCTCCCCTATCACATACTGTATATCTGTTCATGTGTTGTGTCAGCCATATACACAGTGAGACAACAGTCAGACACCAACTCCAGCATCAGCTGCGGTATCATAGCTACTGTGCCTCACTAGGCAAGTGCTAACATGCTAACTTACTGATGATGCCAGGATGATCTGTCTTGGCATCCAAATAGGAATTTTCTTAGGATAAACTCTCTATGTTAGCGTATGTTGCCCATGAACATGCTTGCATCTTCTGTGTTCAGAGTTTTTAACCAACCCCTTGAGATATTTGGCATGTGGCCTGCCTGTGACACTGCCTCAAAACTGGTTTTGAAACATCTGAATGGAAATTTACACCTAGATTTGTTTAAACGGCTGTTATAGTATATCTTACAATCACAAGTTTAGTACAGGTTTGTTTGTCCCTGTTTAGTTGTCAACTACAGAAGTTTCAATGTTACATCTTGTATTTGTTGTTCTGGTGTTGGGTGTGAAATGTTAGGTCTGTAGCGTACAGTACTGTAAAAAAAAAAACATTCTTTTTTGCCCTCAGGGCGGGGGAAGCACCATCACAGTATCACAGGTATGTCACAATTCTCTCTCCTCATCTGCTTTCTATTATTATGTTGATAATTTCATGGAATAGCTTTTTTTTTTTGAGAAATAGAAGGGGCTTTAAAAAGACCTTTAAATATTGTATATAGCAGATTTAGGAGACGTCACTGTCTTTGCTAGCCTGTGATTCTAAGGGAGTCTGTGGTTGCACAAGGGTCTGGCCCATGCAGTCTGTTTATCTATTGAGAGGCTCCAGATTCTGCTGCCTCATCTCAGTGGCTACCTGCAATGACAATCACATGTGTCTACATACTTCCAAATAACAGGGGTACATTAGTTTGTAAACCAGAAATGGAACTCGTAGCAACCAATACTCCACAGCATACATTACAGTGAGACCTTCCAGCCATTGTAGTGCTAGGCACTGAGCTTTGAAGGCTAGTTTCACATAAGCCTGTTGCTCTGGTAGCACTCTTTTAGACTTCTGCTTAACATCACACCAAAGCAGTTTGCCATTGGTTGTGTTGTGGTTGTTACTCAAAAGAGTCTCATGAGTCAAAGTATGTAGCTCTCAAAGGTAGTTAAGGACATTGTGGAGCAGAAATTTGGCAATAATCTGAGATTTTTAATCTATGTTCTGACTCACAGGGACCAACTTTTTAGTAACATACATAGCCTTCCAAGAAAAAGGAAAACATGATCTCATCCTCTTGAATCAGCTGAAGCCCTGAAATTGCATTTCAAACCAACTAAAGGTGGGAGTGGATGTCTGTTGGTTTTACAGGGAGCAACAATATTCACTAATGTAACGTATCTATAACTCATAACACATAACTGGAATCAAATGAAATAACCTCTTATTTATTTGTCATTGAGCTGGACAATGTTCTGAGAAAATGTATATAAGGATTAGGATGCCGTTATTATTGGGTTTATTACACACATAAAGTGGCTTATCATCTGCATAGTAATGAAACAAGATTTTATACTTACCATATTTCCTCAAAAAGTGACCGTGGCCTTTATTTACCTCATCTAATAAGTACACTTGGTCATATTTTAGTACAAAGCCTCCATGTTTTCTGATCTGCTCTCATTTGCTCTGTTAAATTTTTGTTACTGCATTTGCTGTAAATACAAACTCAACACTTCCTGTATCCATTTCAAATTAAAAGCCAGTGGACAGAATCCCTGACAAGACATTTATTGTTAAACATTTGCACTACATACCATATGCAACAACAGCCAGACAGGATTAAAGGGCGACAAAGTGAAGTGGATCAGAATTAATGAATCAAGATTTAAAACACCACCATTGTGTCAGTTTGAACCCTGTAAAACATTTATCGGAAATATCCTCTTAAGACAGTGTATTACCGTGGGCTTATGCAAGGCCATCGACATTTTTAAGAGCTGGCTAACAGTATATCAGTAATTGCCCTCTAAAAGTGTATTCTTAAAAGTTAACTTACCATCAATGCCATGTAAATCTACACATACAATCAATCTGTGTGAAATATGACCAGTCACGTACTGGGGGTTATACGCCCAGGTGTTACAACATAAAAACGAAACAAATCTGGGGTACTCCGGATATAGTCATTAATAACCATTCCTACTGTGTATTCCTTATCTGCATCTCCAGCCATCCACTGATTGTAAGCATCATGTAGACTCTGCTTGAAGGGCTGGTTCCACATCACATCGGGGGCTTGGATATATTTACTGCAGCCTCCTGGGATCACCGCTGTTGTGATACTGTAGTTGAATTTTCCTACTACAGACTGTAGCCAAACTGTGGTGAGAGTATCATTCATCCAGCCATTGACAGAAGTGGCGATCACTGCACTGGAGATGTGCTGCTGCATTGCCTTCACTTCAGGAACAACCCCATTAAAGACGATATATGGCCTGAGTTTGGTGAGATGGCTTTTCTTGTATCCCATGGTTTTCAGAGCGATGCTCTTCGCAACTTGTGTATCAATAGTAGTAGGAGACATGATGTCAAACCAAACTGCAGTGTCGTTGATTGCAATGATGTCCCTCTCTAAAATGCTTTTAGAGCTGACAGCCTTGCTAACGTAGTCAACAAATGAAACAAGTTCCTCAGTGAGTAGTTCTGGGTCTTTCTGGGCTATGGTGGTGCGACGTCGAAGTGAGAGGTCATTGCGCTGTAGAAATCTTTGTAGCCAACTCCTGCTAGCCACAAACATCTCCATCACTGACTGAAGGGTAACGCTGAACAACACTTTTTTTTTTTTTTTTACCATTTTTCTTGATACTCAGTTATGTTTGTCTCGCATTGAGTTAATCCACTCGGAAAGCCTTCTCTCCAGCTCCAAGCTAACTTTCTTCCTCCCATCTCCAGCTAAACGTGCTCTGCGCTTGTCAGCTAACAGCAGCTCCTCCTTCTCCCTTGGCACTTGGTGCTACAAACTACAGTTTGGCTGAGACATTAACACACAGACATCTACAGTGACTGTAATCGGACAATAACACTTCAGATGAGTGATCAGAACAACAAAGTGTTGAAAATAGCATGGTTATTATTGACAATGGAATTCACCACATGCACAACCCTATACATAACATTTTGGAATTCATTAATTTTGAGTTTTGATGCCAGCGACTTCTGATGTATGATGCAGATGAAAACTGACAAAGTTGGCCATTTCTTCTCTTTTTTTTCATGAGACCAGACCAACAACCCTTTCTCTTTGCCTTGCATGCTTGGGGCGCCATCCATGCACACACTTGCAAGACTTGACCAACTGAGTTTTTTTTTCATTAAAAAATGCCAGAAGTGCATTAAAAATGTCCTCATCTCTCGTTTGGCCAAGGAGTGGAAATAAGCACAACATTTCATCTCTAAAAGAGTTTTCTTTTGGGAACCTCACCCAAACACACAACTGAACAACATCTGTCACGTCGGTATCTTCATCCACCGCAATGCTGAAACATGGTGCTGATGACAGCTCGGCAAGTAACTGGTCAGTTATGTCTTCTACCCGCCTCATAATGGTTGAACAGTTTACAGACAGTTATGAGACAGGAGTCAATGGTACGAATACATCTCTTGAATGAACTGCGTGAACTTATACCTCTCTAACTAGTATGTTAGCGATAAGCTCACCAGCTGCAGTAGTTTGCCAGCTAGTGCCATGAGTCGTCACTACTGTTGTCACCAAGATTTTAGCACCAGGTACTTCATGAGGAGGTGCAGATGAACTTCACTGTGTCACTTTCTGGTGTGAACAGGGCTTAATGACATTTTTAATTTAGTATTATACAGTATTATTCCACATTGTCATGATTTCTTTGTCAATTAACTATTAACCCTTAAATTTACCAAGACCAAAGGGATGTTTTGATAAAGGCAGTGCAGGCTACTTCATTCTAGGGAGTACTGTTTGCTAAATGTCACTGTATACACACAAAGGCCACCAGCCCTACACACACACACACTTACACATGCATTGTGGCCAGTGACCTTTAAGCTGTCATATGTCGTTATTGTCTATCCTTGATTGCTCTTTACAAGCCCTGTGTATGACCTGGAATACTCCTACTCCTTCTTTAACCACACTGCTCCCTTTCACACACATGATTCCAGTGTAGTTTTGATTTTGAGTTAAAACCAAGGAATACACTGTCAATATGTCAATTTTTGTATGGTTGACAAAGTAAACAATGAGATAAACTGGATTTGTGGTGAGATGATAGATGTGAGAAAACTGCTTTTTATTCTTGTTCTTCTCTTTGTTTCTTCTAAACCAGGTTTCTAACTGGTTTGGGAACAAGAGGATCCGGTATAAGAAGAACATTGGCAAGTTCCAAGAGGAGGCCAATCTTTACGCAGCGAAGACAGCGGTGACAGCAACCCAGGCTGCAGCTGCTGCTGTCCACAACAGTCAAGACAACTCTCCTACCACACCCAACTCAAGTAGGAGTTAAAAAAAACTATTGTTGAAGTAAATAAAGGAAGGAATTGTATTTTTTTTTAGGTTTGGCCTCAAACAAGTTTTATTTATTTATTTTGGGCTCTGAAATGCATAACCCCAAAGTTCGAAGGTACTGAGATGTGTGCGCTGTTATCAAACATTAGTTTGGTCAAGTCCAACATGATGATGATCTTGGGTGTGCATTTTGTTATTAAACATTTAAATGGGGAAACACATACACATTTAATTAATAAAAGATTCATTATGATATGCTGATCTACTAAAAATTCTTCTGGCAGGACATAGTATTTTGATTGGAGGCCAGCACAGTTGTGTAACATGTCCATTCATCCTAACTATTAATTTGACTGTTAAAAATGAATACAGTGATGTCAGCATAAAGACAGGCTAGATTTAAAGGAAAACTACTGTTCATCACAAAGTGGGTCTGTCTGACACTCTGGCCATAATTTCTATGTTATCATAACTTTGTACTCACCAAAGTTATTACTGAGATTTTGGGATACGGTGAAATCACTAAAAATAGCTCCTACAGATTAAGAAACATGAGCAGTCAGACGATCAGACAAGTTGGGAAAAAAACAAAAGTTTATCCAGATTGTCTGAACCACTTTATTTTGACATGAAACTGAAAGGGAGTGCACCTGAAATGTTAATCCCTCACTTCACAGGAAGGCTATGCATGCAAAGCTATAGTAAGTACAGTTGGTCAAAGTTGAAGCAGGAAGTGGGTCTGTGAACTATGATGGATGTTTACAATAGACAGTTCGGGTAAAAATGTTAGAGAGAAAAATGTTAAGAGAAAATGTTAAGAGAAAATGAAGGCTATTCACCTTCGTTTTCTCTTCCAAATAAGTCTATCAAGACCTAGAGGTTTGTTTACAAGCTGCCTGAATGTCTGACTGCTCAAGTGTCTTGCGAGGGACAATGTTGCCATGTTCCCAGATCTCAGTAATTATCTGGGTGAGTACAGTGTTACCATAACAGATATAACCAATGGTCGGAGCTACAAAAATAAAAAATAAAAATAAAGAAACTGTAGTTTTTCTTTAACTACTGTCGTACGTTTTGGCTAGTTTGCTGTGTTGATCTTCTCTGTGTATACTAGTGAAATTATATTCACTAATGTGGCATCGCTGTCTTGAGTACAGGGATTTTTAACTGGCACCATTTTTCTTTCTCTTTCCCTAGGTTTCCAAATGAAAGATGAGGGTTTCCAGCTGGATGCTGCTGACAGCAAAAACTCCCTGTTAACCAGCATGTTTATTGGTACTGTCCCTTTACAAAGAGAACAATGCAATCACTTTATCTTGGTTTTGCTCTCATTTGGGAGGTGGTAGTGTGGCTGTGATATGAAACACGCACAATAGGCTGATAACATTCATCACTCACTCTGTGTCATCCACCTCGCAATATTTTTTTTCAATTCCAGTCCATAGCACAAGGTACTCAAGGCAAGACAAGGCAGCTTTATTTGTATAGCACATCTCATACATCGGAGCAATTCAAAGTGCTTTACAGAGTACAAATAAAAATACAATAAAGATAAAAGATTCACAGTTAAAAAGTGCAAAAGTACAGACAAGAGAAACAAAAGATAAAAGACTTCAAAAGTAAACTAGTGATCAGAACAGTTAAAATGAAGGTTATTTAGAAGCTAAGCTAAAGATTAGCTTAGCCATTAAAGGGTAGAGGAGGTGCTGTAAAATAGTGAAGTTTTAAGCTTTGACTTAAAAGTGGTCAGAATCTGGGCTAGTCTAATATCATCTGAGAGGTTACTTCAAGTCTGTGTTGCTTATTAACAAAATGCTGCTTCACCGTGTTTTGTTCTAACTTTTGGGACAGCCAGTAGGCCAGCCCCAGATGTCCTAAGGGTCCTAGAAGGTTCATATGGCACAAGCATGTCAGAGATGTATTTGGGCCCAGAACCACAGAGTGATTTGTAGACCAGCAGCAAGATTTTGAAGTCAGTTCTCTCAGTGACTGGTAGCCAGTGTAAGGGTTTTAGAACTGGTGTAATGTGGTCGTATTTCCTAGTTTTTGTCAGGACCCTGGCAGCAGCATTCTGAGTAAGTTGGAGCCCTATGAACAGATCATTGCAGTAATAGTAAGGCTACTTTATTATTTTGTAGGATTTTGCCTAAAGGAAGCATATAGAGATTGAACAAGATCCTGTGCCATAGAGCTCCATTGTTGCCCAAAAACTGTTAAAAACACATCAATGATGAAGGAGCACTGGGTGACATGTTCATTCATTACCATGAACACACACACACTGTAGTGTATTTTGGCTCAATCTCTCGCACCTGAGCCTTTTTAAAAATGAAACTATATATGTGAGGTTAAGATTTATGTCTTCAGTAGGAACCAATTGGCTTGAAGCAAAGAGACACAAACAGGGTAGGGAAGTCAGAAAGCATTGATAGATGGACTAAAGGCCTGGACACACCAGGATTTAAAACTGGGAAATATTGTGGCGGATCACCATGATCAGAGGATCTGCTCAAGAAGGAGAAATTAATCCGTGCAAATGTTCCACACATTTAAACTGTGGTGAACTTTTACATGCAGATTTGTGCCATTGACAATGGCAAGCCTTCCTGACAGTGCTGACATTTAAGGAAACTATCCTTTAGAATAAAGTAAATGCACATACTCAAAGTATATTCAGCAACATGTGCTTAAGTATCAAGAGTAGACGTTCTCATTATGCACAATGCTCAAATGATGTTTTTTGTTTTCTAATTTTCACATCAGCGCTTTATGAATGTATGAAAAGTGCTGTTTCAGTTTTATATGCCTGTGTTTTGTGGTGTGGGCATGTATGTATGTGTATGCATGTGTTTTCTTTCTCAGCATGGCTCTCCTGTTCAGCTGCTTCCATCTCTTCCTCTCCAGGTTCTCCTGGTTCTTTTAATCTGCCAAACTCAGGGGACATATTCATGAGCATGCAGAGTGTTAGTGGGGCCTCTTACGAGGGGGCTCAAGTTGGAGCCAAAGTTTTCTTTTTCCTTTTTTAAAATTTAATTTTGGTATTGCTGTGTTTTGGCTCTGACTCAAGTTCTTCTTGGCCTGGGAATTCACATTTTTGTGACCTCGTGTAATTTTGAAGAATTTGTGTTACTTTATAATCTCTATTTTTGTCATCTGCTTGTTTTCCACATGTTTCTGACTTCGTTTTCCCTGTCCCATGTCATTAGCACATGTGTACGTCTTGTGTCTATACTGCATATGCTGGTTTTCCTGTTCTTTCTTTATATATAATATTTTGCACCCGGTCATAGCATATCTTCATGGAGGTGGCAAAACTGTGAAATTTGAAAGTGTTATAAAACAAACTGAAGTTAACAGCATGTAACATTTGACTATTCTAGGGTACATAGACTGTCTTGGCCTCACAAAATCATAATCTTTTTGTCCTGTTTTTATAAAATCCAAACTCAACGAGGTGGGTTGTGGCTGTGCTATGCAGGTACTCTAAGAAAGTGACTGTATATCCATGATCTTTAGATATCTTTGCATTTTTCTTTCAGGTTGTCTTTATACACCTACATTGTCTTTTTCTATCTGTCTTTATTTCTCCCTTCTCTAGGTGGATACCATACACCATGCTATCAGTCAGACAGGATACAGTGATGGCCTCCAACATCCCAGAACAGTTCACATGACCTCAACGTAAATACAAGTAACCATGACAACAAATTTCTGTGCTGTAAAGATGACAAGTTTGATAATGGCAGTGGTGATGATGATAATGGCACATGCTGAGGAGGCACATGGAAGCTGGAAGTAGTTGGAAAAAGCCAGAGAAACATGTTTGTAAAGTATGGAAGTGTGTGTCTTGTAGTCACTGTAGTAAAACCACAGGGAACACATACAGACAAACTCAACAAGACAATTATGGGCCCTGTTATTTTTTATTGTCAGTACAGGATTATACAGTAAAATTATGACAGTGTATTGCTGCGACAAATAAAAAAAAATATATTGTCATATGACCTGATGCACACAGACAGCATGGTGTCATTTTGGTTTTCCGGAGTGCCCTGTCTTGCCTTGGGCAGTAGAGACGATGGCCCTCATTTACGAAACGAACGTTGAGTCAGAGGATTGTTAGGACCATTCTGACTGGCATCTAAGCTATATGCAGCCACATATTCATCATTTAAAAAATATGTAGCCTGTGGCAAAATATCTACTTTGTAAAGGCATCGACTTTGTGTCATATATCCCTAACATAAATAGGTATTTTCAAATTGTTTGCAATTTACAGGGTTAACAGTTTTTGATATAAGATTAATTTACAGACTATACATATCACAGATGTATAAATTAAATATTCAAACCTCAGCAGGAGTTCGATTGACCACGGCGACGCTGTCGGCTGCAGCAGTGATTTAATTCCATACAGCATTCTTCTGACTTCCTTTGAAGCCACTTTTCAGGCTGCCAAATAAAACTAGTGGGTTTAAATGAACTTGTGACGTTAGCGTTTCTATCTCCAGGTCGGAGAAATTCCTCTTCCTGGCCGGATTATGTTTCTCTCTGTCGTAAACTCTAGGGACGAGGCGTCTAAATAGAGAGTATGTAGGGGCGTGATTTTTAAATAACGATTGTTTTCAGCCACCACATTTATCAACACCCGATCATTCTTACGCTGGGATTGGCGAGATACGAACGTTCTATGAATCACACGTGAACCCTGTCGTAAGATGATTTCTGCACTCGGATCTGCGCTGGTTTCTACGTTAGATTGATAAATGAGGGTCATTATGCCAACCTCTAACAGCTTCAAGTTCATTGTTTGGCTTTCTTTTTCTGCCGTATTCACTCACAGCTTCTTATTTTGGCCATGGTTTAGACAAAGCAGCAAAGATGTGGGTGTCCAAGGAGACAAACACAGCCTACACATTGATTCAAAATTCTACAGCAGGAGAGGGATTGTAATGACTGGAGAAACCACAGGCCAAAGGATAGCATGACTCAGAGACAGGAGCTGTCTTTACAGTCTTTACTTGCCAAAAAAGGTTTGATACACAGGAAATCAGTCAGAGGAGAGGCAGACAAATCCGGCAGGGAGCAGGCTAAGATGACGTTAGGAAAACTAGCAGAGATAAAAAAAACAGGAACACTAAACACTAGGAAGATTGCTGGAATGCTAGACACTGGGTACAAAGACAAACTGGCACTAGGGAGGGAAGGATAATGAGGGACAGGTGAAACTAATCGGGGCAGGGTAGGCAATCACACAGGCGAGAAAACACACAAACGCAGGAAGTGGAGTGTCTGAAATGAGAGAAGAGGTGAGTCACAGGGATGGAGAGAAGATCTGTTTAGAGCTAATCTAGTTCATAGCAGGAACACATTCCATGGGGACCAAGTCAGAGAAAGTTAAATATCCATACTCAGGAGCACAAGCGAAAGTAGGATCTTGTGCTTCTTTGTGGACAAATCATTAACAAATATCCTTTCACTGTTACACAGATGACACAGCCCTGTCTCATGTGAAAAACCAAGTGAGGTTCTTTAAATAACTGTGATAGATGACAGCAATAACGAGATGGCTGGTAACTCTATGCACATGAATAAATGAACCAAGTTTGAAATTTGTTAGTTTTCGTCCCCAAGATTATACCATTGCAATAACAACAAGTGCTGAATTAAGTGAATTAATTAATTAATTATGAATTTTCTGTGTTCTTGACTATTGTCACAGCACAGGCAGTGTGGGTAGAATGTTTTGTTTTTAGGTGCAGGGGATTTAATTACCACTGAGCCTTCAGACTGTACCCACTACAACAGGCCACAACATATCTGAGTCAGCAATCAACAAGAGAAGAATGCAGGCCTTACCTGAAACCCAGTGAACTCGACCTGCTTCATTATGCTGCTCCACTCACCGCAGTATTGTGAATGAACATTGTGTTTCCTGCAACAGCTCCACAAAAAAGCCACCCCATGTTTGGCCGGTTAAATGCTTTTAATGGGAAGCAGCAGCAATAGGAAATGTTGGGGTAACATTAGCAGTAATCCAGCACTGATACGGCTGTAGAAAAGTGAGCAGTAAACAGTGAGGTTGATATCAATCAGATCAAATTACAGTAACAAAATGCTGATGATAAATAGTATCAAAACGGAGTATGACTTCATGAAAATCTCGAGGATTACTATTCATTTCCAGCAATCCAGTAATAGGACCTTGCCCCACGTTGAAGCTGGAAAAATACAACACTAATCAATATTTTTTTAATATGAAACGGATCAAATGTGCTATGTGAAAAAAGTGTTGCTCATACAATAATAACAAACCCAAAGAGAACGCCGAAGCTCTACGAAGCATTTTTAGCCTCTAATAGCTTAATGTTTTGGTTTTCCAGAGGTCAAAATCTGCTCCACATAAAGCCACTGTACACTACCTGCACAGCAGACAGACAAAGTCAGAGACTAGCTGGTGAATATAGTGGAGCATTTAGATGTTAAAGAGCCAAATATTTTTCTAAGGAGTTGGTGGAGAACATATTCACCATAACAAGTTAATAACATGAGCTTTATTTCTCTGTCTCTCTGTCTCTGCCAGGTAAATGGGGACTGGCATGATGCCCCAAGACCTTCTTCAGTGACCTCCCCTAATGAGGGGCCAGCTAGTACGCATTCTGATACCTCAAACTGACCTCTCCAACCTCAGCACAGTTTTGTCAAGAACCACGACCTTTAACTTCTCAAACTTAACCAAACTCAACCAACCAAACATTCCGCTGAACCAGTCGATAAGCTCAGCTATGATGCCGTTTACCGGTTGGACATTTCAGGACTGGTATTGTCTGGATGGATCAGAAGATGTTGAAACTACACTGAGCAAATACAAAGACTGCGAAAAACACATTTTTTGAATATGGGGCGAAGGACTGAGGTGGGAAGTGAGCTTCGATCGAAAGGAAGTTGTGTAAAACCTCTCACTTTCCTCACCTCCTCTGGTGTGTCCATCTGCATTTTGTTTAATGAGTTACACGACTCAAAGTATTTACTGAAATGGCACAGTAAATGAGTGGTTTAGCAGGAGCTTTTATCAGACTTTTGGTTGATTTCTTGGCGAAATGCTTAAATATGAAAAACCGACCTGATGGCAATGGATAGCAGGTTCACCAGATGAATTATACACAATTTTAATATTATTGCAACCTAAAAACCTTTAAAAGATGCCTAAAACTGTCTGTCAAAACAAAAGCTACTATGGCATGAAAGTGAACAAATCAAATGAAATCAATTCATTTTCCTGCTTGCAACATCCCCATTAAGCCTCTTCACTTACATTTGATACTTGTATACTACCTCCTCTAAATTCTTCCACTTGCATTTTCATAAAGTCTCACTATTTACATTATTTTTCTTTTATGGTGGGTGATATTTTTCTATTCTATCTCTACTAGAAACAGGCCTATACATCTCTCAGTGGTGAGCTTTTAATTTTTTCTTGTAATATTCGGTATTAGAGGCAGCAGTAGCTTAGTAAAGTCTCTCTGTCTTTCTCTCGCTCTCTCAAATGTGGATTCATCTGTTGCTGAAAATACCCTCCAACAAATCTGACTATTTCTTCCTGTTTGAGTAACGTTTGATTAAAACTACAGTGACCAACTGTTTTAGGAAATTATTTATTTTTTTGGATTATTTTAAAGATTTACGTCTTCAGTAGGAAGCTGGAGCTGAGAGCCACAGACAGGATAGGGAAGTCAGAAAGCACTGAGAGATAATTAACATATTGTTGGTTTGGGACTTTTTACGTGTATGAGATTGATTGAGATGATGTTGATGTTGATGTTGTTGTAAATTTAGCAAACTTCAGCAAAAGTAAAGGATAATTCTAGTTCTAGTCTTATGTTTTAGTTTTGGCCATCCTGCGTATCAATAATAATAACACTGTACTCACCAAGTTAGTTGCTGAGATCTGGGAATGCAGCAACATCACATGTTCTCAGCATTGTTTCTTTGGTACATTACTAATAAACCAGAATTATTCTTTAAGCCAATACAAGATGCTTTCAGATACAGTGTTCAACTACAATGCAGTTGAATTTAACGGCAGCATGAATGCATATTCCAAAGAATGATTCTGACAGAGGCAAACGTAATGTAAACACCTCTAATTTTAGTCATCATTGAATTTCCTCCAGGATGTTGGGTGAAAGTGGCTGGTTTTATCCTCTCGTCGTGTTTTGTTTCTGTGGTTTAATATCATTAGTTAGTCAGACTGTTTTAAATACTGAGGCACATTTTGAATGTTGCAGAATTTTTGTACCTCTTTAATATAAGAACTAAACCCCAAGGTTTCATTAACCACTGTAACCAATGTATATTCGAAGGGTTAATTTGCAAAAACATATCTCAGTGGGGTTTTTTTTTTTGGGGGGGGNNGGGGGTGCACTCCAGGGAGTATCAATCAAACTGGTGTTGGGTAGTTTGATAAGATATCTGAATTTATTTTAATTTTCATAAATCATGTTTTTTTATTGTGCACTCAAGGACATATCAATCTAGCTCATGCTGGATTATTCATTTTAAGAATGGCTTTTATCTGTTTTTACAAATAAACTAAACAGTGTTTGTTCTGATTAATTTTTTATTCATCATAAAAATAAATCATAATTCATTTTGAGGTAAATATCTGTGGCTGTATTAAAGTAATTATTTTGTTTTCATTTTTTTGTCCTATCATATGGAGAACTTTATAAACAAGTAGAGTAGTCTGTTATTTTCAAACATAAAGTAAACTACAAAGGTAAATTCAAACACCTCATCAAGTACATGTAAGCATGACTTTGAACAGGAAATTCCCTTTCTTCACAGCAGTCTTCAGTTGCTTGAAAAGCTTGAAAAGAGGGCTAGTATGTGAACATTGTTTGACTCCTCAGATCTGAACAAACTGTTGGGGTCCTGACTGTGGCGTGGCCAGGAATTAATTGTGAGGTGTGTGTGTGTGTGTGTGTTTTTTTTTAAGAGCTGATTTCATATAGATATACGGTGTATGTGTGCGTGTATAAACATATGTCTAAATAATTTAGAATTTGGTTTCCAACCTTTGTGAACAACAAGAAAATCACCTTATGTCACAAATCACAAATGTGCCTCAAGGGGCTTCACAATCTGTACAGCATACAACACCCTCTAACCTTACACCCTCGATTTGGAGAGGGAAAACTCTCCCTTTAATGGGGAAAAAGTGGAAGAAACCTCAGGAAGAGCAACAGAGGACGGATCCCTCTCCCAGGATGGACAGACATGCAATACATCAACAGACCAACATTAAAATTACATACTGTCCAATCAGGATGACAAAATGAGAGACAGATTGTAAACATATATGAAGACTGGATCCTGGAAGACGAGCAACTTGAGGTGTCACCAAGCAGATAGGTTAGAAGTTCATCTCCACAATGGAAACCTGGAAAAGTACACAATACACAGACTCACAAGAGCATGCTCAAGCACACCATTCACACAGATAGGAGAAAAGAACAAATGCACACAGGGGGAGAGCGAGACCAGGACAATATGCACACAAGGGAGAGAGAGAGAGACAAAAGAGGGGAAGCTAAATCTCCTGGAGGACGAAGATCTAAATCCAAACATCTGGAATAAGGAACCAACAAAGAGGTCCCAGGAGGGCCGATACTGCAGCACAGAGAAGCCTGAGTGAAAAGACAGGACGAGGAGGGGAAGCTAGGGAGAGAGAGGGAGAAAAGAGAGAGTGAGAAAGGGAGAGCGAGAGATGAGAGGCACACAGCTGTGTTTGTGGGACACAAACAAACAGAGTTAGGTTAGAGTTAACAGACAAAACAGCTACCTACAAATCACCCCAATTACATACAGTACATTAAAATAAACATGGTCTGTGGTTGCACAGATTGTGAACAGCTCCTTCTTAATGATCTGTGGTCTGTGGTAAGCAAATCACTTCCTCCTCCACCTCCTTCAAGAAAACACCAGTAATCAGAGAGCCAACTTATATTTAAAGATGAGAAGAACGAGGAAGAAAGTAAAAGAAAGAAACAACAATGGCAACATGCAGTCTACAATGCCCATCTTTCCCTGTACCTCTTTGTTACAGTCTCAGAAACCCCTCTCCCTAAATAATGCCTTTACTTAACTTTACTAATTTCCCACCCACTGCTCCCTCTGCCTCCACGCGCATACTCCACACCCCTGTGCTCTATAAAGAATACTTGTTATTATTATCATCATCACCATCACCATTACCATTATCATTATTGTTATTATTATTATTATCATGATTAAACCACCACCATGTATTCGTCCTATAATTACAGTCTTATATTTCTTTGTTTTCTTTAATGGATTTTCTGAGCTATAATTCATAATAACTACAGAATTTAATTGTTCAGTCATTACTGGTCTCTTAATTATTCATATTGATAATATCAGTTACAGCTCTGCAGTATCAGCCTGACACCTAAAAATGAAATGAAGCCTGCAAGCTAGTTCACACATTCAACTCGAGTACGCCGCACTTTCATGACACTCTTCTCACTGCAATATACAGGATATCCACCGCATCTTTTCAATCATGGCGGTTAACTTACGCTGCTCTGTTCACTCCTTTGCTGCCACACCACTCACCTGAAAGTAATGCTGACACTTGCTGCTGCTGCTGCCGCTGCTGCTATTCATACAGCATTTAATAAGCCCCACCTCCACCCAGCATTCACTTGTAGGCTCTGAGGTCTGCGTTCTCCCAGGGAACGCAGACCTCAGAGCCTTATTGCCTTATTACCATCACTCCCCACAAACATAGTTCACAGTGGGATGCAACATTTACCTCTTCGTGATTCCATATTTTGCAGAACATGTGCTATAGACATGGATCTAGTGGGGGCCATTATCCACTGTCGGTTGGATTATCATGGGAATCAGGATGCTGTTTCTATTTCTACTTGTCTTGAGTCACAGGAGACAGAACAGAAGGAGGGCAGGGTTTCTATTCTGATAAGAACAGAGGGCAGCAACAGGGTCTTCAATGTCTGACACCGGGGCTCATATAGCTCTGTTGTTGGCACAAAACAAAATCCACTGTGAAGCCATCCTTCAAACTTCAAGAAGTCCTGCAGCCAGAAATACAGATGTGTGTGTATTACTTACATATGTAACAAACATTTGTTCACGTAGTCACGTTGTGTGGATTCAGTTCCCCAGCATATCAGACAAGCAAAGTCTGCCTTGAATAATGATCTTTTCTATGCAGAGATTTCACTGTCAACCAGTTATCCTTTGTGGTCATAATAATGTCATCTGTAGCAAATACTGCATACAGCCATCTCACATGGAATACATTATTATATGAAAGTAGAATATGTACAGTGTAGATATTTGGCATCTAGGCTCTGACCTCGTCACTCCCCAGAAGGAAGCATCAAGCTAAGTACAGCAGTGAGTGGGGAGTGATGATAAGCCTACAGGTGAATGCTGGGTGGAAGTGGGCCTTTTCAAATGTTGCATGAACAACAGCAGCACCGCCATGATCAAAAGGATACATTGGACCTATGTACTTATTACTTATTATTATCTAAATTTCCGTCATGAATTGTCAGTAAGACAGTAAAATGGCAGAGGGAACTCCATTTGGTATCATGGAACCCTCATCTATTCAACACGTCTTCTCAATATCAACATCATGTTCCTGGAATCAGCTCATGGTATTTTCTAATATATAATATCAACCAATATAAACTTTTGAATTCTTGAGTCCTTGATATTGTTTGACTTGCTTAACCTGAGCTGGCTAATGCAGCTTCACTGTTTACTGAAAATGATGTGGCTATCCATTACTAGTAATTGGCTAAGGGAAAATCAACTCCTCCAAACATGGCTGCAAGACATGGTAATTTCANNCAAAATTATCTCAACGGTCCACTAGTTAACAAATTTTTTCCGAAGAAAAAATAACCTAATTAACCATGAGATGCAGTCCACAGAGGCAGCGCTGTTGTACTGTCCAATACAAACATGAACCTTAACTTTACCTTCCGACAAACTACCGTGGCAGCAACAAGTTATTTTATAATTATATTATATAGTCAGCAGCAGGGCTGGCCAAGATAGGACTGTTCACACCAGGATGACCATGGACGTTGACCATCACAGGAGCCAGGTTGCTAGCTGCCTGAAAAAATATTACAACATAATAAAGTAATAGTACAAGGATGAAAATTATAAAAGCTATGAGCCTGGCACAAAATGCATTCTGAGATATTTCGCTACCCCAAGTCCACACAAGTAAGCCTTAAGTGTTTCCCGTGATTCTTTTCAGGTAGTGACCATGTTGTTGATCATCTGTGTTTTTTTTTCAGTGAGTGAAAGCTGGCTTGTCATAGATACCTGAATGAATGTTTTGAGCATTCATCTTAATTTGCCCACATACCTTTAAAGTGTTTGGAAGGTCTCTGTCTGTCAAAAGTTGAAGGCAGAGAGAGCAGGAGCCAAGCTGAAGCCATTGTCCCTCCTTTTATTTCTGCTTCTCTGTCTTTGTCTCTTTCTCCTCCCCTACTGCCCATTCTCTCTGGAGAAATCAGCCAGCCTTCACAATCTCAACGCCTCTTATCTACGAGATGTCACTTCTCAATTTGCTCTGGCTGAGCTATTTGACGATGGCATTTGTATTGATTTTTCAGTTTTTAAAACTGATTAAAGAAAAAAACTGAGATAAAAGTTGCAGATCTGGGAGTGATGTAAAACTATGACCTGACATGGTCATGAAAATATGAAAATATCTGTTTTTATCTGAGGAATATTTTTTGTCCATCTTTTTTGTCAAACGTACCCCCACAAACCACCACACCCGTTGCAGTTGTAAGCACCTGAAACAACAACAACAACCGGATGCTTTCTGATTCGCCATAGCACCTTGGGCTGTGTTAAATAAATAAAGGTGAAGAAATAGGTGTCAAATAATAATACGTAAATAAATAATTAGCTGTCATTGTTTGCATTTTTATGTTACTACCGCTGAAGGAAAATAAGCTCACTATGCCTGCTCAGAATGGTGTTTGACGTATCATTGACGTAGATTTTATTGCCAACTACTGGCCCTGCATGCTTGTTTGAGTGTTTGGAGTAGTTTGTGCATTCTCGTGTGGATGGAGATACTTTGTAAAATGAAGGTCATGTGGACAGATTTGAAGGGGGGAAATATCAGTTTTCAAAAATATCTGCATACGTGTAGGCAAGACCTTAGTCTGTTTGGCCAGAGAGCCAAACATGAAGTGCAAAATTTCTGTTTTACTCATCCAAATATAGATGTCAGAGAGACAAGCAATAGGAGCACTCAAAGAACTGGGGTCATCTGGTGAAACAGAGATTTACACTTGTATGTCATCTGCATACAGTGGTATTTGACATAGTAATGACTGTTAATGTTGACCAAAGTAAGAATGAATTAAGAACATAGAGTAAAACCCAAAATGCTTCCTTGGGGAACTCCATAATCAATATCAAGTATTTATGATACAAAATCACCTAAACTAAAAGAAACTTTCTTTCCAATAAGCATAAATGAAATGAATCAAGAAGCACACAAGAGAAACAGATGGATTTCTTAAGTCTGCTGTTTACGTAAATCATGAGAAAAGTGCCTATGTTTTTGTAGATCTACATGTTTTAGCAGGAAAACCTGAGAAATGAAAGGCTGTCGTATAACTTCACATGGAACAGACAGAGAGAAATCTTTCCTCTTAAGGTGTTTTGAAGGCACTGAAATGAAAGAGTTGTAGAATTTTGACTACCTCAGGGCTGTCTGGGTTACTTTTACTCTGAGGATCCCTGACTGGGTAGTTTAGTCAAACTTAGCCTATGGCAAAACATGGCATGAGTCTCAGCAGGAGTGTATATCTGCTGTTGCGTCAAAACATTGCAGTTCTGCAGGGAGACACTGCCACAAACTGGCAAAATGCCACCTCTGTTCATGTCTGTCTGAGCCCAGCAGTAAACACTTTGTCTAAGATCTTTTATGTCAAGTAAATACTCCAGTGAGTCAGCCCTCTGAGCACAAGGAACTGAGAGGGAAAGGGTGGATTGAAGTGCTGACCTGTCAAAAACCCCCGGCTGCCTCAGGTTATGTTGATGTGAGAGTGTAGCAGCCCACATTCCCTTTCAGAGCTGAAATAAAGTGGTATAGGATGTTGGGGATGGATCAATGGATGTGAGGAGGGGGATGAATGGGTAGGAAGTTGTCTGTTTATGCTAGTCTGGGATGGATGTATTGGAGGCTGGGAATCTTACCAGTATCTTACAGTATCTTACCAGTAATGAGTGTAAGATTAAATATATGCATAATGCAAGAAGTGATAAAAGGAGCACTAAGAGCCAGGAGATAAGGATCCAGATTGCCCTCACCTGGGACCAGATGTATAAACAATGTGTACACACCATGCGTACGCCATTTCCCCAACTGGTATTCATAAAGGAAGACTGTGCGTACCTCACGCATACTTCAGACGATGCATACACACATTTTTTTTAGAGCAAGCCAAGTGTGATATGGTGAAGTGGAAATGAAAAGTAAGGTGAGACACAGAATTTAACATAAAACATCATCAACAATTCATCAACTGCATTGTAAATGATAGCATTTGAGTACTCAATTTTATCAGGCCTCTTCTTATTTTGTTTGCTTATGACATCATCATTTTATTTCCCCATTTGTTTTTATTCTTATGTTATGTGTCTGGCTTTAGAGCGCCAGACCCAGAGAAACATGCAATTTCTGTCAATCTTCAGGTTTTAACAACTCTGGGGTTCCTTGCAACAGGGACAAGCCAGAGGGAGCTGGCGGACAGGTCTGGAATATCTCAGTCAACATTAAGCCATGTCATGCCCATTGTGTGGGATGTCATTATTAATCTAAGTCTGGGGTACATCAGATTCCCACACACTGCAGGTTAGCAGGCCAACATCAAAATGCAATTTGCAGCAATGTCTGGTTTTCTAAACGTAACTGACTGCACACATGTTGCAAAAAGGGCACCTCAGGAGAATGAAATTGTAATTGTAAACAGAAAACACTTTCATTCTGTTAATGTCCAACTTATTTATAACGCGCAAATGGTTTTGACAAATGTGGTGGCTAAATGGCCAGGCTCAACCCATGACTCATTTATACTGTCTCAGAGCAGTATAGGGAAAACTGCAAGCTGGTGCAGAACCCAATGGATGGCTTCTTGGTAAGATTTGTGCCATGAATAAATAAAAAATACATGCTTACTATTAAGGTTTGGTAGACAATTTATAATCTGTTGTGCTTCGCTTTTTATAGTGGATAACGGCCACCCCCTGCATCCCTCGCTATTGATCCCCGTTATTAATCCACAGAGGCCGCAACAAACACACTAAAATATAGTACTCAGCCATGCTCGCTCTGCATTGGCTGTCTTGGATTGGGGGGGCAGATTATATTTTCTGGTTATATCAGCCAGAAAAGGTGTGCAAGATCCAGGCTCGTGCTGCGTTGCATAACATGGCACAAATGAATGGTGTTCTCTTCCCTCCTCAGCATCTAAGACCTGATGACCATCATAAACCTGGGATCCCACAGGAGCCAGCTCAAACAGTGACACACGTCTTGGTGTGATGCATCGACTTTAAGTGAGTAAAGTTTCATGCGTGTAATTCAAAGCGTACAGAAAATAGGCTCAAAGACTCAGAAAATAGTTTATATTTTTATCAGTTCTTTCAAACTGCTATGTATCTCAGAAAAAGCAATGTGTAACTCTCTCAGCTCCATTGTAGTGTTGTTCGTTGCACTAATCATGTCTCTCTGTGACTCCAAAACAGCATACGCAAGAATGCACACACGGCCACCCTAGACAGTGGCACAGATTGTGCACTGGCGGCAGAAGCAGCCTCTTCAAACACTCTCATGTGTCCCCAGGGAGGCACTGTCTATTTTCTACTGTTAACAGCCCTGTTACTGTCCTACACATTAAATAATCCAGTAATACTGCTACCCTGCTGCTTATATTGTTGTTAGTGTGAAATTCTTATTGAAGTCAACTAAACATTTGAATCCAAGTTAAAGGTGCAGTCTATGATTCTGGAGAAAGCTTGTTGATATTTGAAATCAACAGCCAAACAAATACACCTCTCTCTTCAGTGCTCCTTCAAACTCGCACGAGTAACTCACAGCATTAGTTTGTCCTGTGCACGACCACAAGTTGTGACATATTATACCAAAGTGTTTAGTGGAAACGCAGCTAAAGCGTTGGTATTTGACGACCTGGGTTGGTGGCTCTACCTGAGCCACTCTTTTTGTTTCCCGTTTACAGAGCCAGGACAGTGTATGAACACCGGACTTTTTTTTCAACTCACACACTAAACAGAAAGCTAGCGGATCGTCAGGACATATTCACTGAATTTGACAAAAACTGTTTTGGATTAGAATCGTAGACTACACCTTTAATGTATGATCTTAATACATTTATTACAATTTACTGTGATATATTGAACTAGTATTTGGCTTTATTATTTGTTTTGTTGAAGCAGCTGAGGGAGTACAACCAAAGAAAAATCACTTTCTCTGCCCAAAGGAATTTAATGTCTGGGAGCTTCAGCTTGGTAAGAGAGGAGGGAGATGAGATGCAGAGACAGAGGATGATCATACAAAGAATCGGGCAGATTAAATGTACATTCAAGATGCTGGTGGTGGTGGTGGATTAAAAATTTGCCCTGGCTACGGCCCTGCTCTCATGTCCGTGCATTGAGTACTGTACGAAACAGCAACCAGGACATAGTTAGCCTAGCTTAGCATAAAGGCTGGAAGCAAGGGGAAAGCGAGAGTTCAACAATACTACACTTAACATGGTATTACTTGTTTGTTTACATCTGCACAAGAACAGAAATGTATCTATTTGTGGTTTTGGGGAATCTACATGTGGTAATATTTTGTGTTTTGTTTATCCATCTGCTCAATAATTATGTGCAGTGTCTACAGCTACAGCACAGGTTGCCATATATGCTTGGTGAGCACAGGAGGAGGATTTTTTTCACTTGAGGGACCCAGGCTGGCTGTTTCCCCCTGTTTCCAGTCCTTATGCTAAGCTTAGTGAAAAGTATCCTGGCTTTAGCTTCATCTTTAAGTGACAGATATGAGAGTGTTATCGATCTTCTTATCTAACTAAAAAAAGCAAGGAAACTTAGTTATATAAATTTATTAAAAAACAAACGAAAAACATTAATTGCAGATCTGTGAAAAATGTTGATGTCCATCCACCAACCTGACCTCTACTCCTTGTATATTAGGCTGGATCAAAAAAGTGTGCAAAGATCTATTTGGTGCAGGAGCTTTGTGGAGCCAGAGTGCCTTTGGGGCAAGGAAGACAATATGTAGTGCCTTGACATAGAGACAGCTGCCAGTAACACAATCTAGTTAGTAGCTGAGTTTCACAAAAAGCCTTGCCAGTGAATCATCCACTGATGGTAAGGGGTATACATCAAACTTGCACAGAGCATTGAGCTCCCTCTGATTATTAGAGCTTTGGAGTTTTGTAGTTAACATTTACTGAAAGGTCACGAAATGCCTATGGCAGCACGTGTTCAGACGGCTTTTTCCTCAAATGCCCTCTCCTTTTCCTGGCAACCTCCCTCGCATGCTCTGTTAGCTATCAGCCCATGGACTCTTCAAAACACTGAAAGGTTGTGCAATTGGATAGATTATTGAATCATGCTTCCTTGTGTGTGTTGTAAAGCATTTGTGACCTTGTACAAGTAAGGTCCTCAAACAATTGAACTGGTAACACATTTAGAAACCTAGAAACTCAAAAAATATAATTATGGTAAATTATATTAACATTCTAAATGTAGGGTGATGAGTACAGGAAGTATGCAAAACTGGAATCTAAACCCATCCCCCATTTGCTCTCCTATCTCCAACTGCCCACCTCAGGAGCAGATCTCCACCTCCAGCCACCCTACCTCATTCAAAACCCATCTGGGGCCAGTAATCAGCAATGCAGTGGAGGGAGGATGGTTGTGGTGGTCTTGAGCCCTCCCCTTCTTTTCTTCCGCAATGGGTAACAAGTTCCCTGCGCACCTAATGTGAGCTGACATATTGTAATAGCAGTAAGAAGCCTCTCCTGTCCCATGTCATGCACTGGGAGATTGGATCTCTCTTTGCGACGCTGGGGTAATTTTCTCTTGCTGGGATACATTTGGGGATGGTGAGTGTCAGGTTCGGCCAGGGTTACGTTTGTAGAAGAAAATCAGCACCCCCTCCCAGCAGACTCACCTCCCTGGAAAATGTTTTGAATATTATATCAGTAAACAGAAAGCACTTTCTGAGCAGGAGGTAACATTTCCTCTTTTCCCGTGGTGTTATTTTTATGAACACCAGCAAAGCTTGACTTCATCAAATGTAATCACAGTCAGATTAAGTTTTTCTTACTGTCGTACTGCGTTAAGCCAGTTGATTATCAGCTATCACTGATTTCAAACAAAGATTGTCATGAGAATCAGTGTATTTTGTTAGTGAAAACAACACTGTCCTCTTCAGTAGCAGAGCATAAGGATGTATGTCAGTCATGGCCAGATTAACCTGCTGTGGGGCCTAGGGCAAAAATCTCCCTGCGTTGTGTATGATATCCCTATGCTGGAATACAACCTTGTACCTTGCAGCGTTGCTGAGTGGTTATTTGATTAAACAGAAATTATTTTGGGAATATGCAACATGTAAGCATGACAGTGGACACAGCACTTCTCTTTAAGACAGGGCCTCAAGATTAGGTAATAAAGAGTGATCTAATTGTAGGCCTTATTATATCTGTTGATGTTGTGTTTTAGTGGTGCATATTCCCAAACAAATATTACATTTAGCAATTTACCACAAACCAGTTGACACGAAGTGAATCTTTACAGTTTTATCCCACTATTAGAAATTCTCCAACTGTTCTAATGTTTGTAACTAACAGTGATCAGTATATTATTTCATGTTTCTGTTCAAGTTATGTTAAAGATATAATCTCAAAGATTTTCATTTAAATAAATGTCTGTTAAGTCACTATCTATCGGCGAATGATGCAACACAATGGTGATTGAGCCTTTGACCCACTGATGAAAGCCTGCAGCATTTGCAGTATTACCACCCGGGTGTCGGTGGCGACTTTCCCGGAAAAATCACAAGCGGCTTTTAAGACTTTTAACACAACAGACTCGCTCTTCAACTCACCTGTGTGTGAAGCGACGGGCTGTTTTTTCTGGTCTCTGCTAGCGTTGTGAGTAAATGGTTATTATGGCCAAACAAACAAAGAAACAATTGATGACTACAGACAATGAAACGTGTAACTGAAACTGATTTGAGGTCCAAAAACACACCTGCAATTACCGATTATTGCCATAGGTGATATAGCTATAGGACATCTTAGCCTTTCCATTTTGACCATTGTTATTTTTTTAATCTGTAAAAAAGCTTGTTTTTGAGTCGATATTGAGTCAATGGTACGCCCCTTTAATGCTGCATGCTGACCCACAGTTTTTATATATTGACATATTATATTGGGTTTTTTTTACTTCTAGGCAGCCATTGGTTTGTATGATTTATAGTAAATTGACTTAAACATGCAAAAACAGTGTGAGTGACTGACCAATGTACCCGCATCTCCTCTGTGAGATAAAACTCCTCACTTAGGCTGTCACTGGGACATTTCCTAAATCCCACCTGTACTGCGGCTCGGTGTGTGGGTTTCAGAACTCCCTGAAACTTTGTGTGTTTCAGGAAATGTTGCCAAGGGGAGCTGTGTTTGTGCATGTGTTAATTTAGAGTTATCAAAGTCCTCTGGTCCTCCCATAAGATGGATTATATTCAGGACAGCATTTAGAACATTCAAGTTCATAGCGTACATTGATGAAGAGTTCTTCTTCTCTTATAAAATGTATACAGTACATCTGCAGCATCTTGTGGTTGTGAGAGGAACTGCCTCACTGCTTGCAGCTCAAGGTGACCTGCGAGACCAGTCTATACTTGACCGCAACACTGTATTCAGTACATGTACTGTGGACATTATATTTATATAGCACCTTTCAAGAACAAAGTTACAAAGTGCTTTACAATAAAAATAAATAACAGTAATTAAGATCCAAAGCATAAGAAACAACATCAAATAATTTAAATAGTTACAACAAATACCATCAGTTAAGAAAATGCCATAAGATAAAAGCGAGTGGATACTGAGTTTGACTGCCTTCCACAGCTGATTAATTATAATCATTTCTGATTTGGAACCATCCAACTGCAGGAAGTCTTTGAACATCCAATTCTTAATTTCAGCCTATCGGGATGTAACCTCCCCCTTACCTGTCACTTCAAAGACAGCGCAGAGTATCTAAGTAGGAAACAGGACTTAGGCCTCTAATCTAGATTTGATGAGGAGACTGACTGTAACTTACTTGTCTGGCTACTAAAGTAGACACGAAACATCCACCCCAAATAACGTACACGACAACAGACTGGCCATGTATAAAAAGTGTATTGTAGCCAATGAAACACCCTAACGTCACAGTATCTCACAATGCAAATGCAAGGGTCAACTATAAGTATGTTGAAATCAGTGAAAATAATGCATGAATGTATTTCAAGTAACCAGACCACCTGTCAACAAGTCCAGTAAGAAATGAAATTGGTCTTAATTATATTACAATTACACCAAGTGGATTTACAAAATCTTTCCGTACATTAAATGTTCCTCTCCTTTTTTTTTAAAACCCTGTTGACCCACAACTGACCAACAAATAATCGGTGAACCACCAAAACAACCTTGAGATCTCAGAAAACTTTCAAAGTTCAAATGAACAGGAACAAAAAAAAGCACAAAATAAATAAATAAGAGGACAATAAAATGAGTACACTCAAAAAGTCCTACCGCCCTCTTTAATGAATGTCCAACAAGATGGTCCCAGATGATGACTGTGATGTTGGTTGAGTGGAGATGGAGGTATTTCCTAGATGAAGGTGAGACGGCAACTTGGGTGGAGATGTGAATGAATGACGGCAGATGAAATGGTAGACGGACGATGACTCAAGTTCCAACTGAAGAGCTGTACAGAAAAAAACAGCCTACACACATGCGCAGGACAGTTATTCATCACACGTCCATCAGTGAGATCCACTTCAGTATAATTCCTGCTCTACAGTGTCTTCTCTTTTTTCATTAACTCATAACTGTAAATATAATAATGTAACTCACAGTATACCTCAAGATACATGAATTCAACATAAACATCTCAAATTAAATACATCCGCTTAGCCCACAGCACACCTTAGGTACACTTGTTCATTTTACAGTTCAAAACACAGTTGCTAACAGGGCTCCATATACACTCCCCTCCAAAAGTATTGGAACAGTGAGGCCAATTCCTGTATTTTTGCTGTAGACTGAAAACATTTGGGTTTGACAT
>NTHP01000340.1:600511-612110 GCA_003416845.1 Oplegnathus fasciatus
AAATTATTTTACCATTGCATCTCTACTGCCCAGATGGGATTGTTTTGTTTAGGACAGGTTTAGGTCTTCCAGGAAGCTGGATTGTCAGCTCAACTGTGAAAAATATTTGGCTATAGTTTTAATGTTTTGAATCTGAATTTGTAAAACTAAACTTCAATATATTAGGTGTCAATTAGTTAGTCATAAGTATTAATTATTGCTATTTATTAACAAATGTTCAGAAAAGGTGTTGCATGCTATTTTAGAAGTTACCTGGCTAACTGAGTAATCCTGCTTGGTGCAGTACCCCCACCTGGACTCTAGTTTGTGGAAGGCAGGTGTCTGACTGATGGACATTGTAACAAAACCAAAGCTGACATTTCTGCACTTTCCCATGAATAGTGGGGTATTTTATTTTTTTGGTTTATGTATGACCTGTGAACAAGTGGGCACTTTTTGCAATAAACACAATTGAGTGGCATTTTTTTGCTGGAATGTGACTTTTTGGCATTATATTTTCTTATAATTCCGTAGCATCTTTTTTTTTTACAAAGTAATTTGAACTACTTTTTCTAAGTAGCTAGCTTTAGCTAACCAAACTAGATTTCTCCCTAGGGTAGTTTTCCTGTAGTTCAACTTCTTCCAGTGTGAAGTAATTGGTAGCTTGCAAACCTATTCTTTCAAAGTAGCTTCCCCAACACTGTTCATTACACACATATGTCTGAAATACACACACACAGGACCTATTGATATGCATTAGTGAAGAGATGTCAGAGTGACGGTGGCAATGGCAATTTTATTGATAGCGCATTGCATTACACGTAAACTCAAAGTGCTTTACATTGAAAGACAAAATATCAACATGAGAACATAGATAGCATAAACAACATAAACAATACAATGTAAAACATCAACACAATCAAACAGAAACACCTGTCCTATCACATATACGCATACACGCACACACACACACACATAGTAATTAACCACAGGTCTGGGAGAATAGGAACGTTTTAAGATTGCTTTTGAATGTGGACACAGTTATGATGGACCTCAAGTCAGCAGGCAGCTTGTTCCAGAGAGCAAGACCACAGTAACTAATGGCACCCTCACCGGAACTGGATCTAATTCTGGGTACTGTTAGAAGACCTCTGCCTGATGACCTGAAAGGCTTGATCAGGTTATAATCAGTGAGCAAGTCAGAAATGCACTGAGGAGCCAAACCATTGAGTGTTTTATAGACTATTAACAGGATTTTGAAGGTGATTCTGTATTGTACCGGGAGCCAATACCGGAGTAATATGTTCATATTTTGGTGTACATGTAAGGACTCTGGCTGCTGCATTTTGAATGAGCTGGAGCCGTACTGCTGATTGTTTGGATATTCCTGTAAATAGAGCATTACAGTAGTCTAACCTGCTTGAGATGACTACATGAACCAGTTTCTGACCGTCAGTTTGAGATGTGAATGCTCTAAGTTTTGATATATTTTTTAAGCGATAAAACACTGTTAGTGATATTGGTAATGTGATTTTCAAAATTGAGATCAGTATCCAAAATAATGCCAAGGTTTCTGACTTGCTCACTGTATTTCAGAGACAGCGATGCCAAGTGTGAACAAATTTTCTGTCTCTGATTTTTAGGACCAACTATGAGTATCTTAGTCTTGTCTGTATTCAGCTGCAAAAAGTTTCTGAACATCCAGCAATTAATATCATTAATACAGTTTACTAGTTTATCAACAGGACTGAGATCATCAGAGGAAAGTGAAATATATAACTGTGTGTCATCAGCATATGAATGGTAAGATATATTGTGTATGATAATACCAAGCGGGAGCATGTACAGATTGAAGAGCAGTGGCCCAAGGACTGACCCTTGTGGAACCCGAGAGAAAATTTTTGTTTCTGCAGATTTAAAACTATTGAAACATAAGAGCTCCTTTCCTGTAAGTAGGATGAAAACCAGTTAAGAACAGGACTGAAACATGGAGCCTTTGAATTAAAATATCATGATCAACAGTGTCAAAGGCAGCAGTGAGATCAAGCAATACTAAAATCGAAGTTCTCTGTGAGTCACTGTTGATCTTAAGGTCATTGATTACTCTTATGAGAGCTGTTTCAGTGCTATGATTGGCTCTGAAACCCGATTGGTATGTATCATATATATTGTGAGTTGACAGAAATTCATCCAGTTGTTTGTCTACATCTTTTTCAAGTTTTTCAAGTTTTTTCAAGTTTGTTTTAAGTATTTTGCTGAGAAAAGGAAGATTGGAAATTGGTCTGTAATTATTAATTACAGATGGATCTAGATTGTTTTTCTTCAACAGAGGTGAGATTACAGCACGCTTGAGAGAAGTTGGTGCGCTGAATTACTTCCTCAGATTTTTGGAGTTGACAGGTGAGAATGTAGACACTGAACTGTCTGTCTGTCTGTCTGTCTATCCGTCGATTATCTCGACAACCATTCATCTGATCTACTTCACACTTGGCAGGTGTATTGCTGAGGACCCAAGGAAGTGCAGTGTCGAGTGTGAAGTTGTTTGGATGAGCTGCAAGAAGCAATACCAGAGGCCAAGCGATCGGCCCATTCCGAACGTGCACGTTTTGAACGGGCATTGCACTGGTTATCATAATGAACATAAACAACGAACATGGCTATTGTTAGTACTCACAGCTATCAAGCTAGCATCTTAGTATTGGGAAATTTGATTGATGCAGTAACTTATTGCTGGTTAGTTAGCAACAGCTGGCTGCAGTAACATTAGATATCAGGCAAAGCTAAAAACATCAGCAAGCTTAGCGATACTACATATCTTTTACCATCAGTGACACATTGATGAATGTGAATTTTGTACAGGACTCATAACATATTATTCATAGTTTTCAGTCACATGACTGGCATGAAGGCCTGGAGGGCAAAACACCGGCAGCCAACACTGGACACTCCATAGAACTGCAGCACAGGCCTGTCAATTTTCCATCTGTTTCAAGCCACGAATATTTAGATCACCTCTCAAAAGAAGAAAAACAAAGATATGTGAACAAGCTGCAAGTTTTGTGCACTTGCGATCCATATACACCACCTGCTACAGTATTTCAATCACTAAAAACAGCAAAGTCCCTGCCAGAGCTCCACTTGGGCGATGTTTACTTGTGGAGAATCCCTCCCTTTACAGTGCTGTCAGGATGAAAGCTACAAAAGTACAGACAGTTATATGTATTTTCAATCTGGATGGGTCAATAATGCTGCCATTTGAGAGGTGAAGGACAAGTCGTCCCGGCGGTCCCCAGCGCTCTCCCCGACTCTCCTCCGCCTCCTCCTTGCGGGGCCTTCAGTGGCAGCTCCCACTCCTGTTTCCCAGCCAGGGTGGCACATGAGCCGGTGTGAGGACGGCCGGCGCTTAGTGTGCGGATCTCTGGATCACACGTGTTTTCAGCCCCTGTGCTCCAAAAGAGAAGTTCCTATAAGGATGTGACGTCACGTGAAAACTATGAATAATACATTGTATAATATGTCTGCCTAGCCTTGTGGAAGACTCCGGTCATGTGCAATGAGTGCATGGGCAGAGTGCTCAAGCAGAGTGCTGAGTGATTGGACAGGCTTATTAAAGGCCTGCAGCAGCCACAGATACCTATTTTTTTCTCTTTTTTGTCAGACCATTTGATTTATTGATTGCTGTCGGGATGTAAAGAGAATTTCAACAAATAGAACAAAAAATGTGTCTAAAATAAATTGCCTACCCTAGCTTTAAGGACCTGAACATTCCAGTATATAATGTGATGTACTGGTGCATACAGTAGTTTCAAGCAAATCTGCAATTAGCCTAATTAAATTCCTACAAAGTAATTACCACATGGTGAACCTGGAGTCTTTGGGACCCTCTGGGGCAGTGGCCATCTTCGCCTGGTTGATTACCCAGCCTTGTTGAGAAAAACACTTAATGCTTGATATGCTCCTGCAACCCCACATTCATCTATTTATCTGGAGAAATGCATGAAAGAGATTGGAGGCAGCCCTCCTCTGACTGCCAAGTTTTTGTCAAGAATTTAAGAGAAAGCGTCCAAACACACTAGTATCAAGTGTTACTGTTCAATACGGAGGCACCGGGGTGGGACTGGGGGATAGGCTCTCTCACTCGTCAGTCCTCCGCTCCCAATCCCCTCCACCAGCTCCACTGATGGCACCCTCCTGAAACCGCTAGCTGGAGAACCACCATGCAAATATTTACAAAGCAGCTTTTGTTTTGGATTGGTTCGTTGACTGTAGCCACTTCGTAAAGATGCGAGTCTCCCAAAGGCTGTGAAAAGGCGTGAGAGAGGACAACACAGAAGAAAATACACGACGGCCGGTCGGATTCAACTGTTAACCTCGCTAGGTAAGTGGACTACTCGGCTAGTTAGCGTTAGCTAGCAATAGCAGCTACTGTAGTTTCGGTATATTCAAGCGACACTATGGCATGTAAAGCTGCTTTTGTGTCAGCCAGTGGGATGCTACAATGACTTAGATATGTATGGTTTAAGTTAGCTCTTAAATCGCCTGGTGGATAAGAAATACCCGAGCCAACGTTAACGTCTGACAGCCCTGCCCGTTTGTCGCAGCTGGTGTTTGGTTATTACCAGTGTGCTAGCAGACTAGCTTGTTAGCTGTGTCGCATAGCTAAGCTATCTCCGCTACCTTTCAGTTACACTTAATAAACCACGGTCCATATTAAGAGAACAAGAGTGACAAACGCAAGCTGGGTGTTGTTTAATGACATGTTAATTCGACGTGATAGGGCCAACTAACCAGGCGGGTTAGTTATCTACACGGTTTGCTATTTCTGTTAAACCACTGAACCAATGGTACCTTGTCTAGTCTGAAGAGGACATGCCAAATTCAATTGATATATGGTCATAGCGTTAGTTATTGATGCTTTTCTTTTCTGCAGCGATTACTAAATAAAGACAGAAGTAGCTGAAACCGGTTATAAGAGTATAAATATGTCAAATACAGCGTCAGCCAAGTCTTGTCTTACCAGGTATATTTGCTACTAAATAGACGGTTTTAAACAAACAGATTTTATTTGTTGTTTGTTGTTCTGTGCATGAGCTTACATATCACTAATACTTCAACCTGAAACACGCTAATATTGAGTCAGTCAACCTTTTCTCTTTGTGTCACGGTTCTGAACAGAGGACTATGGTGTTGGTAGTCAAGGAGATGCTATGCAGGAGGTCTCTGTTGTCCAGGCAGCTTCAAGAAGGTTTCCTGCTCTGTGTAAATCCCACACAGTTTACTTCTTCTTAATATGTCTGCATCGTTAGGCTTTCAGTCAGAAATGTAACAGTCCTCTGCATCAAACAGTTTAGACTCAGTGAATCACATTTACATGGTCTACCCTGAATCAAAAAGAGGCTGAAGCGTGGATTTGGTGTGGCCCCTGTGGCTTTGTAATTGCAGCCACTTTGACACACAAACCCCTCTATTTATTTAACACTCCAAAATGTAAACATACACAGTTTTTCATCAGTTAAGACAAAGAAAGGCAGCAAATCGTGACAATCGAGAAGTTGGAACTACATCATGAAATCAAAGTTTACGTGTCTGTGTGGGTGTGGAAGTATGTTTTATTAGTTTGTGAGGCGTGTCATGAAGTGCTCTGTTCTTTAATGTGATGTCATGCAAAGGGCATGCTCACTGTTGAGGGTTTGTCGGTTACACGGGATGACATGGCACTGAAAAAGTTGAGATTTGCACTGCCTGGTTCGTAGTTGTTGTAACAATAGAGAAACTTGTACAAAAACCTGATGGAGTCCATTTAAAAAGTACTGAGCAAAATGATTTGATTGATTTTGTTTCTAAATATTCACTACTTTGTAGAAACACCATTAACAGCAACCACAGCTTCAGTGAATTTAATGTTTCTCAACTCTTTTTACTAAAACACAAAGGCTCCAAGGATTTCACTCACTGCACCGGTAAGCTGGCAAAGAGTGGTCTCGCAGATCTGGGGAGAGGGAAGGGGGTATGTGACCAGATTGAGTCTAAGATTCCTTCCAGACATGTTTAAAGACGTGAAAATAATTTGCTGCGAATAGTAATTCTGTATGATATCCCTTACCTTATTAAGTAAGTTAAAAATGACTATTCATTTAATTCTTCTTCTTATTTGTACTTCAAAAGTAAGCTGATTTCTTGGTTAGCTCGGTGTTTTACTAGTGAGAGAGAGAGAGAGAGAGAGAGAGAGAGAGAGACTATATGGACAGAAGGAGGGAAGTGTGAAACAGAAACTCAGGTTTATTTAGATACCATGTAAAATTAAACTCACCACTTAGTGAGAAGTTTGGGCATATTCACAACTAATCCGTCATAGTGATCCATATCAGCGACAGACAGAGGTCTAATTGTTTTGTGGCCGACACAGGGGAGAAAGGCTTCATGGAAGTGTGTGGTCTGTAGGGCCAAAAGGGTTTTCACTGCTGACAGACAAAGGGTGGGTATAGCGCATTGATGCACACTGCCTTCATTGCTCCCACTGGTAGGTGTGTAGTGGCGGGGTTGAGGGTGTAGATGGATGATGTTTCTTGTCAGGATCACGCACATCGGTAGCTGGCCGCGGTCATTAGGAATCACAGACCCAGAGGATATACTCCCAGTCTGTGTAATAATAAATGAAACACATTTTAGTGTATTTACAAAAGTTTATTGTAAATTGAGCATAACAACAGAGCTGTCAGCTCACCACCGTCACCTGTAGACTTAAGGAAAGTCCCAGCATGTGCAGTAGAGGGAAATGCAGGTTTTAGCTCACTTTCAACTGACTTTGATCAGGTAATTGTGCAAATTCCACCCTTCTCCTATTTCTTCAGACCAGTTTCAGAGAAGTTAATATGTCACGGTGCTTGTTGTTGCAGAACTCTACAAAGATGCCTGAGGTTCGGGAGCTTTCTGAAGCTCTGCCAGAGATGCCCATGGACCCAATCACTGGAGTCGGAGTAGTAGCCTCCAGGAACAGGGCACCCACTGGATATGATGTGGTAAGTCACTAAATACAACTCAAGACAGATAGATAGCTGAATACCAAATTACCAGATAAATTGATTATCAATATTGATTATATAGCCCAAAATAATTATTGCGTGTTTACATTATTTAACTACATCATCGTAAACGTTTACCTTTTTAGCTGTTCCAAAAAATTAAAGAAAAAAAAAATTAATTCCCACATAGGCAGCTACCAGCAACTTTTAAGGTGGAATATTTTCTTACATGTGTTACCTTTCCAGCTTCGGTCCTCCGAACCGTAGTTGGGAGACCTCTGGTTTCTTTAGGCTAATTCAATGGGCTTTAGCCCGGCTCGTCAGTTAGCTGGTAAGAAGCCTCTGCAGTCCGGGCAAACTCTGCTTTGAATGGTTGGGAGACATCGTGGTAACGTTGCATAAAACAGGTGCTTTATTCACTTGGTGCAGCAAACACAATACATGGTCCTTTTCACATCCGCTTTACTTGAACCTTAGCTTATCTGGACACTTTCTGCTGACTACTGTAACTTAACAACCCATGCATGCATGCGCTTCACTGTGCCTGCCGTACATACCGGTACTTTTTCTCGGCCGGTAACACATGTTACTCACTGCACGAGTTGACGTCGCGAATCAATCAACACACCTTAAAAAAAAAACAACGAATATCCCAATCCCAAAATTGAAAATCGAATACCTACCCAACGAACAAATATCCGAATAGTCGAATATTCGGGTCCAGCCCTAGTGATTGCTAAGGACCCATGACCCCCAAAACCTTGACCCAGAATGGTCTGACTAAGATAAATTCCTATACACAAGGTATTAAGGTTCGTTTAGAAAATGCAGCAAAAAATAGCTTTGGCCACAGCACTGGTACAGTTTTTTTTTCTTTTTCTGAAAATGGAGCTTAGCATAAATATATACACGCAAAGGTGGTATCTACAAGTTTCTGTTGAATGCAAGTTATACTGATTAAGTTGTGAGAGTTTCAGTCAGTGTATTCTGGGTTATTGCATGTTGTATTCTGATTTGGTGGTTATAGACATGGGTGGTAGCAGCAGTCACATAGTGGGAATTTGGTCCTGCATTTCTGACACTGTCAGAGTTTTGGCACAGGCTGTTGCCCATTGTTAGATGTGTCTTACGGTGAGATCTAGGACCACTGTTTTGGATTAATGACCAAAGATTACAATTTTCTTACAGTTCTTACAGTTGGGACAGCCCAAAATTACAGTGTATAGGGGACTTTTTAGTTTTTAACACTTTGCTTTAAGTTGTTGACAATTTCAAAGAAAGACAAGATAAATATGCTGTAGATGGTGATACAACCAGCCCAAACATAAGAGGGAGTTGCCCTGGGTATCTTTACTGTGTTACAAGAGGAATTCAGTAAGTGTGTGTTTGGATTTGACTGAAACCAGCAGCAGCAGCAGCAGCAGCTGCTGAAGCACAACTCATCTTTTACTGCTAAAGGAGAACTGTACTGATTTTAAAAATCAGACTCAGTTTCCTTACAGTGTGAAGTATCACCTTTACAACTGTAGTGGAAGTATTTTAATTATTATTATATATTATCGTTATTTCCATTATTTTGTTTTACTCAAAGCTCAATTAAAGCTACTGTTAAGTAGCAGTGAAATTTATCAGGCATTTAGCATGTTAAAGAAATCATTTTTGGAAGGTTCAGAAAAAAGGTCTGAGACAGGTTAAAAGAATTCTGTGACACCGTAAATGTCATTGTTGTTGTCATCTGCCTCCAGGTCTCTACAACAACAGACGGCCTGGATGCTGACCTGTGGAAAGATGGTCTTTTCAAATCCAAGGTGACCCGTTACCTCTGCTTCACCAGGGTCTTCTCTAAAGAAAATGTAAGTTAACTCACCTTACCAACCAGCTATGCATATTCAATCTTATGTCATATATATAACATTTGAATTAACTGTTTGGTGAAGATTTTGCACTGGTTAGATTGGTTGCCCGCTCTATTCCATTTCTTCTTCTCTTTTTTTTCTTCTGTTTTCCTATTTTTCACCATAACCTCTCCTTCCCATCATTTGTCCCTGTCTCTACCCTGTCCTCTGTCTCTTTCTCTACAGAGCCATTTAGGCAATGTTCTTGTGGACATGAAGCTGATTGATATAAAGGACACTCTGCCTGTGGGTTTCATTCCGATCCAGGAGACTGTTGACACCCGTAAGTTATCAAGTCAAGTAGAAAGGCACTGATAGCATCACTGTGTGTTAAATGTCTCTGAAAATGATTAAAATCAAATCTTTAAATCTCCCACAATGTCTGGCCCTAATAAAAAGAACTGCTGTGTTAATCTTCAGAGAACCTCTCTGGCATTAATGTATAGTTAATGAGCAGACTGTTTGCAGTGGAGTGACTCTCAGTCTATCTCTTGTGTGTCCCATAGAGGAGCAGGCCTTCAGGAAGAGGCGACTTTGCATCAAGTTTATTCCACGGGACTCTACAGAGGCAGCCATCTGTGACATCCGCATCCTGGGACGCTCCAAGCAGGCCCCCCCCCAGTACACTTTCATAGGGTGAGCAGCTTGGGATCACATGATGGCATGTTAGTTTTGGTTGTGGACTTGACAAATAGTTGTCCATAGAAGAGAACTGAAATAAGGACCAGAGAATAGTTCATGATCAAGGTGTCTGGACTGAAATTGTTTTGACTGTAGTTGAAATAAACAACTGTTTGAGACTGCAGTTTCAGTTTTCACACATTGAGCCACATGAATGATTAAGATGAACATTCACACTTGTTCCAGGTGTTGCTGAATGCACAGGGAGTTTGTGTTGGAAGGGTGGAGGATAGCAAAATACACTATGCCAGTAGGTGAGGGCATGTGTCAGATGTGGCACGAAGAAGCTGGAGCATCTCTGAAAATATGTGTATTTTAAAAAGAAGGTCAGTACAGAAGTCACATAGTGGACATGCATATTTTCTTCATTTATAGTCTAAGGTACAAGCAAGAGAGAGTAGACTTGGGCTGGACATGAAAAATAGTTTGGACTTGGCTGCTATGGAGCTTGAGACTTGACTCACTCAAGACTTGACTTGTTAAAGCAAACGAATTAAAGTCTAAAGTTTTGACTTGTTAAACAAAATAAAAGCTGCCTGAGTGGAGTAAAGCTGGAATTCTGCTTCTGCAGAGATGCATGTAAACGTCTCTGTGGACTTGAGAGAGTCAGTGCTCACAGTACCCAAATCTCAACAAGTCGTGCAGACCTGAGCGTCAAGCAAGCTGATGGGTTGATCCAACTTCTGACTGGGGGTTTGTTCAAAATGGAAAAGAAAAAACACGTAAATGTATACGGAAAATGCGCACAAGTAAAGAAGTAACACACAAAATCATCTCTGAACGTGCACATTCGTCCCGGAGAAGCATTTCTGGCCTTAATTCCTCAGAGAAAGTATTGATGAGAACGGAAAACATGGGATCTAACATTGTACTCACATTTTGGGGGCTGGAGCAAAAGACGAAGTGGACATGCTTTATGTTAAATCTGTAACTTTTCTACATTATCTGAGGAAGTATTTTCAGCTCGTTCTGCTTATTAATGTGTATTAACTTGTTTGACAGAGAGCTCAACAACATGGGAATCTGGTATCGAATGGGGAACGTACCTCGGGCCCAGGACTCCACACACACGGCAACCTCCAACAACGTGCAGAATGCAAACTCCTCCTCCAGCTCAGCCCCAGTCCCAGCAGCTCCTATGCCCAAGTATGTGTCCACCCTAATGATGCATTTGTACACGTGTGTGCTTACAGGTGTCTGATTTGTCCTCACTTATCCAGCTAGCTCACATGTATGATCACTGTCCTTGAACATGCTTTCATCAAGGGAAGGGAAACTGATCTATCTTTAGATCACAGTGAAGTAGGAAATGGTGACGCTTTTAGCTGGAAAACAAAGAAAAGCAGTGTCTGATTTCTGCCACGTTGACAAAAAGAAAGGAGGAAAGTTGTCTCCTGTGGATTTGAATTTGTAATGTACATTGCGTTCTTGGAACTTTCAAATCACTTTGAATACCCTGTTTGTTTTGAATGGTGATAATATCCAGCATTTTAGGCGAGGCAAATTTATTTATATAGCACATTTCATACCCAAAGGCAACCCAAAGTGCTTAACAGGGTACATGGGCAAAATCACAAGAATCAAATGATAAAAAAAAACAATAAAAACAAGCAAGCAAAAGCAATAAAACAATAAAAACAGACAATCAAAAGCACACAGAATAAAAAACAATACAATTAACTACCAGATAAGTTTGATTTAAAAGCAATAGTAAACAGGTAGGTCTTTAGCTTGGATTTGAAAGTAGTCAGCACTGTCTCAAGTCTTAGCTCTTCCGGCAATTTGTTCCACATTTGAACTGCATAGAAGCTAAAGGCAGCTTCACCACGTTTAGTTTTTACTCTGGGAACAGCCAGTAATCCAGAACTAGCTGACCTGAGATGTCTGCAAGGTTCGTACTGGGTCAGGAGTCAACTCAAGTCAGTTTTATTTATATAGCCCAACATCACAAATCACAATTTGCCTCAAGGGGCTTTACAATCTGTACAGCATACGACACCCTCTGTCCTTAGACCCTCGACT
>NTHP01000340.1:626721-663029 GCA_003416845.1 Oplegnathus fasciatus
TTTTTAGATTTTATTAAAAAGTTAAGTCATGATGATTATATTACATGTTTACGAGGCTTGAAGTTATCAATATTTTACTGTGAGGAAGGTTTTTACAATTCAATATCTAAACAAAAATATGGTACTCATATCAATTCATGCATCAATTCATCTAATTTCATCATAACACTACAGGAAAGAGCAGTTTATATATTGACTGTATCCAGTGTTGTGTTGGTCATACTATAGAATGGTTTATTGCTTGTGTATAGTGAACATAACAGAAATCGCAATCGCAATATTGGTCTAAAAAAATCGCAATTACATTATTTTTCCATATCGTTCAAGGGATATTTCGGACTTATTGAAGTGGGGTTGTACGTGGTACTTATCTATAGTCAGTGTCTTACCTACAGTAGATGGCGGTCGGCGCGCTCCCAGTTTGGAGAGCCAGCAGGAGTACACGGCACGGAAGCTAAGCTTTGTATTGCTGTGGACGGGGACAGCAGTAAAACGTATTTTAGCCACCTAAAAAAAGAAAAGGTCAAACAACTACATTACATGGCACTACATTTTCTCAACCGTAGAACTTCCGTATTCCTACGCATAAGCCCGTTCCGTCTCCATCTGCAAAAGTTCTTCTTCTGTATACTCTGGTTCATAAAGGTATCCTCTTGTCTCCACAGTAAACGGCATTTCGTCGTTGCTGTCATAATCACTCATTTTTATTTTCTTGTAAGAGTTGTCTCTTCCAGCCACTGACCCATACAGCTGATCGACGGTGTAATACAGTGCGCGGCATGCGTAGGAATACGGAAGTTCTACGGTTGAGAAANAGGAGCGAGGAGGGATCTCTGAGGAGCCATGAGCGAGGATACACGAGAGCAGCCTTCCCGGAAGTCTTTTACCGGCCGACACGCCCCCTTATTGGATATCAGTTATTGATTGGACGCTGCTGCTGATCGGACTGATCTGATCCATCACAACATCACTGGAGTTTCATACCGGCGTGAAGACAGATAACAGATTAAACTCCAGAGTATCACTCTTTATATTTGATTTGTTTTCTGATTCATTTCTTCATTCATTAGAAAGATTTTTCTTGTCACGATCTGTTATTTCCCCCATTAACTTTTATTATGGATCAAATTAAAGTCAGAGTAGGAGAGTCTGTCTGTCAGCAACAAACACTTTTTACATCATTTATCCTCATTTCCATTCAGTCACATGTGAGGCTGATCATAACTGAGCGTCGGGTTTTGATATGAGTTACATAATTTCAATTTCCCCTGAAACATTTAGCCTCATAACTAATTTCCAGTGTTCAAAAGACACCATGATCCTATTCTGGGTTACTAAATAATGAATTCACAATCAGAATATCAATAAATACCGACACAAATAGTGAATCAGTAATATAAAGGCATTCTGCTGCCTCTCAGCAGGACACAGTATACAGTAGAGAATGCAGGTTGTTTGTTAAACAGGTAACAGGCTACAGAGAGAAAACACTGCTGCTCTGCCACTGATAACTCTGTGCCTTTATTAGTATTAGTACAGTGCACATGTGTGCAGACACAAACTCCATCAAAAGTCTCTACAGCTGTTAAAGCCGAATGACAGCTGATCCAACTGTGATCAGCTGCTGCCGTCATCAGAAACGGACGTCGCTTCACGCGACGCTTGAGAGGAAAGGACGTCTCATGTCTCTTAAACATATGTCCTCGTTTCCTCTCTCCCCACATGGTTTCCTTGCGTCTCTCCATGCATCCTCGTTGGGAGGGACTAAGACGCACGTGAGGGAAACGTGGATGCAATTTAAGAGACTTGGGATGTACCCCATGTCCTTCTGAATTCTCCTTCACATCTTTTTTTAAATTATGTCCTTTTCTAACCACTTTTCCTTGACCTCGATGGAAAACGTCATGAGGTCAAGGAAAAGTGGTTAGAAAAGGACATAATTTTTTGATTATTCAACCGCACCTCTCTCAAATTGGCTAGACATTAGAGAGCATCGCAATTTCGCGTGTCGACGTCCATTCTGATTGAATTCAATTCGCGACCGGAAGCGAATGTTGACATCAAGTTAGTGAGGACGTGCTCCAACTGGGATTCAAACTCTGGTCACCCAGATGATGGCCTTAACCCATACACTTTTATTTACTTGCTGCTTCTTGCATCAGGACGTACTCCAGTAGACGTCCCTCAGTGTTTTTTCCAACTAATATGTGACGCTATAATACCACGCTTTATCATTTTCATTGTTTTTGTGACACGTCATCCACAGAAGAGCTGTTTTTAAGACAATTAAAACTACTTTGAAACTTTCAGTTTCACAAGTTTAACTCTTTGCATACATGTTTAAATCAAAATGTTCCTACAAGCCTCCTCTCTAGTTAAAATGTAAAAACCTAACCCATTAAAAAAAGAGGCTGTAGAGATAAAGATAGGCCTATATAGAGGAAAAACATACATACAGATCGTTTATGTAGGCTATAGCTAAATAATATTAAGCTTTTCTTTAGTATTTAGCAGAACAGTAAACCAAAGTCAGAGCTAAGCAAATAACGCTAAAGTAAGAATCAAAAGGTTTTCTTTTATTCATTTTCGAAATGCTATCTATCGTTACAACTTAACATCTCCAGAGAGCCAAACTCTTCTTAGGTGTCCAAATTCACTGTCTGCATAAGAACAACTTGACGTTTGACAACAAAACTTGCGTTGAACCTTAGATGATTCTTTTCCATTTGGTCTCGGAGAATACGTTAAAACTAGACACATGTACTAAATTATCGACATAAGTAGCACACTAAACAAGCTAAATGCGTGCATTTGCTTTATCTGAACCAGTAAAAATGCTTAAACTTACAGCAGCTGAGTTGTTCCGACTACTTCACAAGACAGGTCACAAGACAAATCAAATTCTTCTTCTTCTTCTTTGGTGTTTATTGGCGTTTGGCAAGCCAGCTTATAGATGCATTACCGCCACCAATTGGACTGAAGTGTGGAATGCAGAAAAACAAAACAAAACAAAAAAACCCCTCTAGATTCTTTTAGCTAAATCGGTTTCTTTTAAAAACTTAATTCCCAAGCCTAAAAAAGGTATCATGCTTTTAGATAATTGGCGTCCCATTTGTTTGCTCAACAACGGTCATAACATAGCCTACTCAATACGCATCAGTCTTGGCCAAACGTCTTAAAAATGTATTAGACAATATCACTAATGAAACCCAATCTGGTTTTATGAAAGACAGGAACATTTCTAATAACATTACATTAGTGTTAGACTTGTGGGTCATTCAGATTTAATATCAACAGATGGCTTTATTTTATTTCTGGAGTTTAAAAAAAACAACATTTGACTTTTGGTCCAGTGCTATCAAATTAAAAGCTGGAGCATCTCCAACATTTAGTTTACAATGTGGGATCGGAGATGGATATTCTCTCTGTCCACCACAGACTGAGCTCTGTGCAGGGTATTACTGTAGTTACAGCAAATACACAAATTCTTGTAAGCCAACTGGCAGACGACATTGTTTTTTACAAATCTCAGACCAAATTCCCTTATTGATGTTATCAAAGTTTTCTCTACAGCTTCTGAATTGTACCTAAATATTGTGAACTCTTTGCTATTAATAATTGTTTAGATAATTTGTATTTAAATTCAAAAAGATTCAAAGAAAAGGTTTGCAAAGTATTTTTGAAATTGAAAATTAAGGTACATTTTAAGGAATTTGAAAAAAAAAAAATGTAGGAAAAGTTCTGTTAATCAGAGCCAAGAACCAGGTTCATCAGTGATGAAAGACAGACTTTGGACTGTCACGAACTTAGGAGTGACCAAGTGCACAGAAATAGTGTTTCCTACATTAAATCCACTGGTGAAATCATTTTTCATCCTCACCGTGTTTTTAAGTACGAGAGTTCAGACAATGATTCTGTGATCAAGCCCGGATTATCCATATATGGCATTGGGCATGGATTATGAATACCAGTAGTTTAGGAAGAGACTCTCATGTTCTCTCTTGTTCCCCTAATTGACTCAATGATTGGACATGCTCACGTCGTACAGCGACATATAGTGGCAACAGCTGTCAAAGCAGCTTCATTCGTCATTGAATACCAGTAAGATAATTACTGCATGACTTGGTGAGAGAGTACAGTGACCAACCCTGGATGTCTTCCCAAAACATAGATTATTATAGTTAAATAAATTAAATTATAGTTACATATAGTGTTTTATTTAGTGTTTAATTTTATTCCCCACCATGAAAGTATAATCTAAATGCTGTTTCAAAGTCTTCTCTTTGAAATAGCACAAATTCTGCTAGAGAAAGACGGAATCCTTCATGTATTTATTTTGTTGACCTAAAAGTATTTACAGCACATTTAACATGCTAACTCTAAAAATACTGCTATCAGACAGTGACATACCCATTGTGTGTGAGTATTTAATTCTGTAATGTAGGTTGCTAGAAACCCCAAATTCACTGAAAAAATACAGAAGACATGACCTTGGTCAAACTACAGCTCCGGTTGTGAATTATCAGTTTCAGCACTCAATAAAGTATCCAGACCTGTATTGTGGTGAACTCTGTTGCCTGGGACAAAAATTCCAACACAAATTTGTTACAGTGCTGAGAGTCAGTCTTTTTCCAGTATCCCTTATTTTTTTCCCCACAGCAGTATGCTTTCTATTTTTATATACTTTATAAGACCTGAACTGTCACAACACTATGCTCAAGTTTTCCCTGCCCAAATATCCGACAATCTCCCACAGTAAATATAGTATCATTAGTTACATTTATTTTCTATTTACATCCAATTTGTTATATAAATATAATACATAATTTTCAGAAAAGCTGTGAAGTCAATGCATACAAGAGCTCGATCACAAATATGGTGAGGTTAAAAACATAGGTTGGGGGAATGCTGATTGGATTGGGAGAGTGAAAAGCACAGAGAATGAGCAGTAAGACGGGGTTCAGTAGTCAGCCCCTTGCCAAGGACTTCAGGAGAAGCTGGCCGCTCTGAAGCTGTAGACTCAATGAAAAGACAGCTAGGTGGTGAGGTGTACAATATTCAGGATGTAAACAGCTCTTGTTAGAATGTCACAGTGACATTTCAAGACTACTGCTCAGCCCATTCATGGATTTCACACATCTGATTCCTCCAGAGTTCAGTAAATTTGCAGATTGAAGTTATATTTACAGCATCTGTCCACAGAGTTTGAAACTAAAGGCCAGGCCAGTTGAACTGGACTAAACACACAGAAACCGATACCCCAGTGATGTGAGCACTCCTATGATATGGCTCAATGTGGACACACCTGTTAAAATAAGTGCAACAGTTTGTCTCTGACATTGCTTGGAGGCTTTAGATCAGAGTCAACATTCTGGTCTAACACCAGCACGTGTCTGCCAAATGACCTAGGTTTCAAACACAAGTGGGTTTTTGAGATACTCAACAGGGTGAAACAGGATGGGTGGAGACAGTAGAGGAGGGTAAACCTGTATGTTGATGACAGGGCCTCATACAGAAAAAATAACATGCATGGCTGATGAAACTAAATAGTTCTGAGATCCATAAACTGTCTGACCACATTAGCTCATCAATCTCTATAAACCGTAGCTGTTTGTATGAAATAAATCTTTTTCTATTTTAGTAATTGGAGCAAAATATCTGTGTTTCCTGCGGTCCAGTATTAATCAAGAAGAAAAGGTATGGTCATGTCTGTAGAGTAGCAGCTGGTGGACTCCACTCAGTGGTTTCTGTGTCCACAGAGTCCAGATCCTCCTGTCGGCAAGCATAATGCTCCGCTCAGGCATTGTTGATGATTATGAGAGCAGGACTAGCTGTCTGCTGACTCGTCTCACACGTGGTGCCCTGCTCAGCCGGCTTGGCAAAAACTCGTGGTGTGTTAAGGTTGTAGACTCCGGCCTGGAGGAAACAGGCTTGCAGAGTCAGGCACAGCACCTCCTGAGGCTTCAGCTGCAGTTTGTACTGCGTCTGACCCACCCAGGTGAACGAGCTGTGGACCTCCAGAGACTCTGGGCTGAAAAAGGCATGGATGGATGGAGAGATAAGAAAATATGTTCACTTTAACCAAGACTGTTGAAAGTAAAAGTTATATTTAACTGGCCATCAAATACAAGTCCTGTCCACTGTCAGACAGCAACATGACTTCACTGTGTAAAGTTTATCGGATACACAAGTGTATGTAACAGGATTCTTCCTTAACTGGAATTTTACAGCATTACATTCTTGTTCTATGAAGGTCTGTGCACATAAGTAACGAATAAGGTTGAGCTATGCGATTGTCAGAATATGTATTAATGGTGTAACAAGACTAGGTCAAAACCTAGTATATGGCTGGACCGTGTACGGTCAATGTGCTCTATTGTGGCCAAATTGTTACAGGCATAGTTAGTGATCATGTCTATAATGTGAATTCCTGGACATTAAATGTTCATCTGCAATTTCCTGTAGTGGTCCCAGTAATATTTGTGTGTGTGTACTGAGGTGACAAGCTCCGTTGTCTAAAAAAAAAATGCAGTTGCAAGAACAAAACTTTCCACCCGTATCTTAAGAGGTTTGATTTGAAAGAGAACTTATTGTAATTATAATTATAACTATTCTAATGATCTATTAACTCCTTGTTCTTTCATTCCTTTCTATCTGCGGGATGTCTCTCCTTTTTCTGACTCTTTGTGTTGAGTGTTTTGTCAGAGTGGTTGTTATTTGGGGTGTTAAACTTTGTGCTGTCTCTCACTCTCTGCACAGCTGATTTCTTGTTTCTCTCCTACTCTGCTCTGTACTGGATTGCATAACCATCTCTTTCCACTTCTCACAGCAGCAGGTTTTACCTTGTTTGACAGTTTCATTCCCTTATGGTGAATATCAGGTATCGTCTCTGTGCCATCTGTGTGCATATGATGTACTGTGGTGCGCTATTGCGCTGTGACGCATTGACGGAGTGTGGACTGGTTATTGTATCAGATGAAGTGGGTGCCACCACCTGGTGAGGTGGTTGGCACCTTGCATGGCAGCCTCCCCCATCAGTGTATGAAGACAATGTCGGAGGACTAGAAAGGCGCTATATAAGTACAGTCCATTTACCATTTACCATTTAAATGTCTCCAGGACGCTGCATGTCAGAGACCGGACAGCGTGCCGTTCCAATTAGCGATCCGGTGCGATCGCATCCCATTCAGAAGCTTTGTAATCCAGCCTTGAACTGCACTGTCTTTTTGGAGACTTTGTAAAATAAATCCACAATAATAAATCCAACACTGAATGTCTCCTGTGATTATTTATCGATTTTTCTGTGTTGAAAATAGCTACTGTTGTTGCTAGCCGTCCAGTAGCAATCCCATGATGCCTTGGGTTGAGCCGACCAATCAGAGGTAGTTTTTGACTGGGGTTACACTGTTACAAATAGGCTACCTACACTGAACAAAGATAAACGCAACACTTTTGTTTTCGCTCCCATTTTTCACGAGTTGAAATAAAAAAATCCGAGACTTTTTCTACGTACACAATAGGTATATTTCTCTCAAATGTTGTTCACAAATTTGTTTAAATTTGTGCGCACAGCTCCTTTGCCAAGATAATCCATCCACCTGACAGGTGTGGCATATCAGGATGCTGATTAAACAGTATGATTAGTACACAGGTGTGCCTTGGGCTGGTCACAATAAAAGGCCACCCTAAAATGTGCAGTTTTATCTGGGGAGGGGGGGCGCATGGATCAGAAATGTCAGTATCTGGTATGACCACCATTTGCCTCATGCAGTGTGACACATCTCTTTCGAGTTGATTGTGGCCTGTGGAATGTCGGCCCACTCCTCTTCAATGGCAGTGTGAAGTTGCTGGATATTGGCAGCAATTGGAACACGCTGTCGCACACGCCGATCCAGAGCATCGAGAGCATCGTCCTCACCAGGGTCAAGACCCTGACCCTGATTATCTTGGCAAAGGAGGAGAGAAGAGAAATATACCTATTGTGTACGTAGAAAAAGTCTTAGATTTTTTATTTCAACTCGTGAAAAATGGGAGCGAAAACAAAAGTGTTGCGTTTATATTTTTGTTCAGCGTAGAAGCAAAACAACAAGCACAGTTTAGAAACATTACTTTTGAATTCTGACATATTCCCAATCAAATCATGGTTAAGGGCTAATATTTTTTCTGTCACCCTTGGGGGGATCTGAAGTGCCCATAACATTCAGAAAAGGAAAGAAACGTCTCACCTTTGAGGTACTATAGAGAAAGCATTTGGGGTAAGCAGAAGTTTTGGCAGTTCAAACAGTTCATGATTCAAAGGTATTAAATACTCACCTTCTTTGATGACATCCAGTACCCGTACTGTGTAAATGTCAGTGGACAAACCATCTGTAAATTTTTCCAGTCTCACTTTGTACACTGAGGACAGACAAGTTGCAGTTTGTTAGCTCACTTACTCCCTTGCTTACTTATTCTCTCAATCTCTCACTCACACACAAAAATATAAACAAACACACTCTTACCAAAATCTATCATGCTGGTCTGTGTAGTCTCACAGGCCTTCGCTGTGCGATCATGATTGTTGATGTTGCCCTTCTTCTGCATGCTGCAGTTCTCTGGAAATACACAATAGGCACAAAGTAAATGTACAACTGATGACCTGATTAAACAAGCACGTGGATGTGGCTGTGTGGATGGGTTGATAAGTAAGTGCAGCTGTATCTAAGTCATGCTTTAGGTATGTTAATGAGTTATTCTTTAGCTCTAACTGCTGTTCTGATGATAACATTACAATCAATTATGCTACATAACAATCTCCTTCACCAGATCTCAAAACAAGCATAATAAAAAAATAGCAAATAATCAACCCCTGCAAACCCTGAATCAATGATCAACATATGGTTTACCTCCTTCCGGCAGAAAGGTTTGGAAACCTTTCTGTTACGATTTTCAAATTCATGTTTACAGAAGATAGATTAAGTCGTCAGTTTGACATCATCCTGTTTACCTTCAGCACATATGCATTCATCATTACTACAGAGCTGCAGCAGCTGTCCAGCTTTTCTTTCTGGATGGTAGAATTTCACACAATGTGTTTCTGCAACAAGACAGAAAGATATTTGCAAGATATTTTGTGCCAGTTGCGGGACTGAAATTGTGCATCCTTATCCAACCTGCTATATACACTGAAATCTATTGGCAGCAAATAATTATCCTTTAAGCTCAAAAGTGGCAAACTTATGGTATTTGTGTGTCTGTGTGTCAGAGACAAGAGCAGCATACAGTATGTTTCTGGGTGTCTTTGAGACTCACGGTTACTGTACTGATGGTCATGGTATTCATAGACAGACACAGCAGCTGGTTGTAAGACGCCTACTTTCAGTGTCTGATGGATCCTAAAAGTGATCTCCTCTGGTCGTGTGTGAGAAACCTGTGGAGAGATGTAAAGCAAAGGTGAGACAGAGATAAAGAAAGAAAGAGCAAGGCACAGAGGTACAGGCACAGGAAGAAACACTGATGTCTTACCTTGTCCAGGTTGAGGATGAGTGAGCTTCTTTCTGACTCAACTGTGTTCATCTTATACTTTGAAATAATGCGGGCACGTCCTTTGGACAACTGCACACACACACACACACACACACACACACACACAAACAGACACACACACACGCCCATAGTGTTTGCATGTTGCATGTTGTCCAAACATTAAAACACATCTTGTTATTACTAACCATAAACAGTGACCTTTGATCTCTTTGTGTGTGTGTGTGTCTTACTAAGCTCAGGTCGTTTGTGTTAAAGTTGAAGCCAGTTAACAAGCCAACATCCAAGATTGACAGGCCTGCATCGCGCTCCTTGTCCTTATACCTGGACAGAATAATTAAGATAAGGAAGGAATTAATAAGAAAAGCCTTTTATCAAATATAAAAAGACATAACTGCTATAAAGCTATATAGCAATAAACTGCTATGAAGCAAATGTTTTAAATATAATTTCAAAATAGTTGACAAACCATAATTTTTGAAGAAATGGACCTTGTGTTTTTTTTTCGAAGGTCAAGAGTGAACTTTAAACCTGAAGTAGGTAACTTGTACAAAAATAACTTTTTGTCATATTTTCTAAAACTGTCACTATGTCCTGACAGTAGTACATGAGACAGATAATCTGTGAAAAAAATCAGGCCCCTCTGGCTCCACCTGCTGCTCTGAATGCCATTTGCAAGAATCCACCATGAATCAAAACAACCAATCAGAGCAGGAGGAGTGTCTGATGGAGTGTCAATCTTTGCTCCTGCACACGCTCCTACCCTCCCCCGTCCATGCGCTAACTTGGTCAAGGTCCGTATCTTCAGTGAGGGGACGCAATGGCGGACAAACAACCACCGAACAACCAAGCAATGAGAAAACAGCCCATCCCTCCTTTGCCAACAACAGCTTACAGGACAAAGACAAGCACACAGAAGAAGACCAATGAAGAAAAGCAAGCTAAAAAGAAAGAATTAGACTGAGCGACTCTGTGGGGAGGGGCTTTGGAAGCAGGCTGGAGCGCAGCGGAGAGAGAGGGGGAGGGACCTGGAAATTGTATTCATTCAATTTTAAAGCTAAGTCCACTCTCTTCTCAATCCTACCAACTTCAGCTTTAAATCTGAGTTTTTAAGTCAACATGGACAAGAACTCTTGAAAGTGCTCATAAAAATGGAAATTTAACATGATGACCATCTGATGAGGAGGACCATGTGATACAAATGAAAGCTCCAGACCAGCTACCAAATGGTTTCTTATTTACTGATATGTTCAAATATGCACAAATTGAGTTTAAACTGAGTCAAACAAAATAAGTGACCATATATCTGCAACATTTGTTGTCTATTATGAGAAAGGAAAGAATTGGAGACAGCAAAAAAGTTGTGAAATTGGGAGTGGGTAGCAAGGAAATTAGGGACATGAGGTGTTCCGTCACAGTTGTGTTAAAAGTTAAAATACCTAGTGGTTCTTACGGATATGCTGATGTTAGTTTAAGTGCTCTACAAGCACTAATGCCACCTACTGGCTCCTTTAAGTATCACAGGAAATAACCTTTGACTTCCCGTCTAAGCTTTAACCAGGAAGTGGGTGCACATGCCATGTAACGTAGCTTCTTTCTGTGTTTCAGTTCATCTGTATAAATCAGCAACATCTGTATACATCTTTGGTTACATCGTTGGTATGTAATGTAATTTTGGGATTATTTACAATTTATAGTTCATTGTTTCATTCAAGGTGTCTCATTTGTAAGCCTTTTAAGTGTGATATTTAATGTGGCCAGTTGATTTGTGAACCAGGGTATTTTTAGTTAGTCTCATTCTTACTAAAGCAAATCTGGGAAAGTTTATATTTGAAGCAGATACACAAATATGTACATACAATCCATGATCAATAGATCAATTAATGTTACATCTCTATATTTGCCTATTTGTTACAATTAAGCTTACACATTTTTGATTATATTGTCGTTTTCTTTATGGTTTCACCCTTTTGTCTTGTCAATAAACCTGTTGGCAACCACATAACGATCTTCAGAGTCTTGATGAGGGAAAGGCGTTTAGCTGTCCGTCAACATATAGACACCATGTGTATTGAGGACAACACGTGGGGCAATTAAGGCACACTGAAAAGAGAACAAGTGATGTGAAACTCTGAAACAGAAACGGAGTGAGGAAGAAGTGGAATAATAGAGGGGGAGGCTGGTTAGAAAATGTTCTGTATAAAGCCATTTTAATGATGTTTGATAGTGTAATTTCATCACTGTACTTACAAAACCTCTATTTTCAGCTTGTATGTCTTCTCATCTGCATCCATTTTCTCTGGAGGAACAAAACATTAGATGAGCATAAAACCTCTCCTTCTTTGGTAAAGGATGGACAGACAGCAGATAACAATACAAAATAAACAAACAGAAGCAAACTAACAGATAAAATGACAACAAGTAACAACAAATTACCTGGGATGAGCTGCACTGACAGGTTAAACTTCTGACAGTCGCTCTCCTTTTCTTTTGGCAGAGCGTAATACAGCGACACCATCTGTCAAATAGTTAAAAGTGCATCTTGATATATAGTAAGATAACAGGCCTCCACCTTAAAAATACAGTTAACACAAAGTAAAATAAATGTATTTGGCCTCATCTGAGATTCAAAAAGAACTCATCAACAAACAATAGATGATAAAACTCAGAACAAAAATATATTTTATTTACTGTCACTGTTGCTTTTCCTGAGCCTGTGGCAGTCACTTTCACATTCTGATTTATATCCTTGATCTGTGGGAATTTAAATACACACACACACACACACACACACACACACACACAGCGATCAGCAGGAGAAACACATGGAAAACAACAGGAATGATGATATTAATGAGCACTTTGAGTTTGTTTATGTGTGTGAGAGTGCGTGTTCTCACTTTAGATGTTCTCGTGGCATAGTGGTTTTCGCTGTTGAAGTTGTACTTGTCTGGCTTCGACCTCCCTGGCAACAAGATGTCCACATTCAGATCATACTCTGTTTCTTTAGGACTCGACCAGTACTCAGCTATAGCCTGGTACACTATTATAGTAGCCTGGAGAAAAAAAGAGTTAGAGAGAGAAAATGAGAAAATTGATCAGTGGTTTGAGGTATCATAGTAGCCTGGAGAGCTAGAGAAACATAATGTATGTTACCTGAGTTGATCCATAGCCTCCACTCACTCTCTGCTGTTTGTTGAACCATCTCACAACAGCTCTGGCTTCTTCAAAGGCCTTTATTAACAGAGGGCAAGGGTTAGAATCTCTGAGTTTGACTGTGCATTGGATTTTTAAAAAAAATGATGATATTGAAAATAGAGACATTTTTTGTTATAGCTGTTATATAACATCATGTATGATGTATACATTACTCCATGGCAGTTTCTAAAGCATACCTTAAATTTCTTGGCCTGTTTTTTCTATTCTGACAAAATCAAATTTGCCTTATACAAGCAATACACAAAAAAAGCATCATGTCTGCTTTTAATGATTTTTCTCTGTGATGGATTACTTTACACAAACAAGTTGCTGGTCACTCTTTCCAAAAATAAATTAAAAGGCTGCCTAGAAGGACAAGAGTTAGGTACCTATATAACTAGGATGTTCTTTGGAAAATAGTCAGCAGTACCGTAAAAGGTCTTTGCAGTCAGGAAAATTCCTGTCTTCACCAACCTTCTACCCTTTAGTGTGGTACCATGAACGATAACTGAATGTTTTTTTTATAGCATGACATGCTGGTGACACACAGATAAGTGGGGCGTGCTCACCTGGGCTTTGACCAGAGCGAGAAGAGCGTAAGCTGTGGCCTCCAGTGTGTGAACACGTCCCTTAGGAACCTGCCAGTGGGAGAAATCTGAGGAAGACACAGACAAATTTTGGCATTACTGTACTGTACTTGTGATAAGCCAATATATGTACTGCAGTGGGCAAACTATGTATACTTGGCATTTCTGTACTGCAGTCTCTTGTTTCTTATTAACTAACTAAACATCAATACTGATATACTGATCCAATATCTGTGATAAGCTAAAATCAGCAAATAATATCAGGCATGACAATGTATCAGTTGGGCTTTACTATATTATACATGTTATAGTCATTATGCTGCATCTGAAGATAGACAATACACCTCTAAATATGTATGTGAATATTGTTGTATGAAGAAACCTGGGGAAGCAAACTTGAAGAGGATCTCCTGGTTCAGTTTGTTTTCATTGGCCAGGGCGTATGATGTCATTGCAACAGCATATGGGTTGGTGAGGCTGGGCAGACGCTTCTCCAAGTAAGCCACTGCTTTGTTTATACTGCCTGACAGACTCTGGACAGATGAAGACCAATGGTGGAAGGAGGGAGAAGAGTAATGGGAGAACAGATACAATAGATAGTAGGGATTACACCGCGTAACAGGCAGTAAAATGAGTGAAAGTACAGTAATACTATCTATTGGAGCTGCTGGAGCCTATCCCAACATGTACATGTACAGGGTAAAAAATGAACAGGTCACCAGTCTATCACAGGATTGACACATACATACTAATATACTAACACATACTAATATTCACACTGATGGCAAATTTAGAGTGACCAATTCGGTAATGTAAGAAAACAGTACTGCCAGAATCTGAAGAACTGGAAAACCCTCCATCACTGAGGCAACAATTAATGCAGGCAGGATTCTCTCTGGCCCCCTCATTATGACAGTGGTAACACTCAAAACTTGCTGCTGACTGATCAGACCTATCACTATCCTCAGAAAAACAAACTGATGTTGTCGTATTATTTGACCCTGGGAGAACAGCTTAAGTCTGTTTGTCCCTTCTCAACTCCTGTGCCGTATGAGCCATACTTAAGTTCATTAGTTACAATTACCATTGGGGTGTGAGGTTAGCAAATGAAGAAATAACAGAGGCGAGGGAAAATGAAAAAAACTTTTTATGCAGGTGAGGTACTCACATTAACAGTAGCAGCACATATCGTGCGTGACTCCTGCATAGCAATGAGGCAGAAGGCTGTCATGGAGGCATCTGAATCTGTGCCGAGCACATCGCCCTACACATGCACACACACATAAACACAAACATGTCAGAACAATCGTTATCAATACTCGCATCAGTATTAAACATCTGTTTATTCATACAAGACAACAGCCAGTGACATGTAATGGTTTTCATTTTGATACAGTCTTTTGTTTAGCATCAAGATGAAGACTTTATGTTAATGAAATCAGTGCACGCACAATCATCTCTCTGTGGGACACACTCCCAACTTCCCTAAACAAGCCGTCAGATTGCTGCGCGTTGAGAATGAGAAACGTCACGGCGTCACAGATGTTGCTACTTTGCACTTCCACCAGATTGCTGGCCATGGCAAACACCTTGGCAACATAGGCTGTCAGCCTTAGAGAAGAGAGAAGAGGAGTAATAGCTTAGTTTCATTTAGTTGCACATGTAAAACATCCATCCTCACATAGTCAGAAAGTTGGAGGATGTACAAACACTATGAGTTCGTGATGCATGTTTGCAGGCCTCACCAGGTGCTGCTTTCTTGATCAGGATACGCAGCAAAAGACCCATCATTTTTACGGTAGGTAATCTGAATCTTGTAACCTACATAAAATATACAAAAACACACAACCTCTGCACTGAATCTTATCCATTGAGAGCCACTTTGAGTAGCCATTTTGAATTAGGTGGTATGTCTTCCAAAGTGTCTTTTTTGACACCACTTCTGCCAAAGTCAGTGAGCCTCATATCTTACATACTGTATCTGTGCTGATAAAAGCATTTTTGTGAGCTCACCGGTGCTGATGTGTTGGAGGGCATCATCACGGCTCTTAATGTCCACAGGTTCCCATTGGTTGGTTCTGTCCAAATACGTGGTTGCAATGACAGGCAGGGTCATGTGGATCATGTTCTCCTCTCCACAGCCCAAGGGCTGGTAGATCAGACTATCCATTGATTGCCCATTAATGTCATTCTTCAACAGTTTTTGCTTTATTCCTGCAAACATTTCCAAAACAAGTGGGGTCATAATTTGCTACTAAGAACAAAGAAGAACAACAGTAACAATTTACAGTAATGCAGAGGTAATGCTACCGGCACTTTACCACATACCATGCCATAACATATCTCACCTGTCACAGAGATCTGGGTGCTGGTAGGTGTGTTTGGAACAAAATCTTTATTAGGAATTCCACTGTTGATAATTTGTACTTGTTTACCATCTAAAAGGTGGAAAGAGTGCAAGTTTGGGATTCATTTGCAAATAATAAACAGATATGGTAACTTTTTAATTAACTGGCCATTAATTACATACAAATGAAAAGAAATAATAATGCATTAAGTAAGTAAAATCAGTGGCGCAGTTTCTGTACACCGCCTATGCCAGTAGCCTTCTAAACAATCAGTTGGAGCTACGTTTTCGTTCTCCAGAGGCTGCATAGCCGGTGTTTATCTCTCCAGCCCTATGGAAAAGACACTGAAACATAGAGACTTACCAGGTAAGTAAGCACTTTATTTGCGTCGCGGACTAGTATATGCACCCTGTTGGATATTCTCATTTATTTCAGGTCAGCTACTGTGTTTGCCATGACAAATGTCCCTCGTGCCTTGGTGTCTGTGGCAAGGACTATCAAATAATGTTTGTGCTCCCTGGCATGGGGAGGTTGCCAGGTTGGCTAGATTGGAAAATTACAATACTGAGGCTGACTTACGGGAATGTTGGCACTTAGTCCATCTATCAGTATGAAGGGATAGCTTCACCTCCAATTTGGAAAGAAGGGATGATTACAGCAGTCTTTCAACCTAAATATGGCATTTACACAGTAGTAAACCACCAGGGCCCTATGGGACCTGAGAGGGCCTGAAATGAATCAAAATCTAATTCTGAAAAGCACCAATGTACACCCAATGTTGTCTAAACAAAATTGCATACCCCGCTGTCTATGATCTGCCCAGCTGACGGTGTCAATTTTTGGTATGTATCAAGGTTGAAGTGTCCACATTTATGGCCTTGGATTCCAACCACCACTACACACAAATGTCTAAAGACCAAACTTTAAAGGAGCGCAGGCCTTTGCTAAGGTCTGCCCCGATAGTTATCTCTGGTAACATAGAGAGTTTTTCAACTGCAAAGCAAGACATCCTGGTGTATCTCTGCAGCAATCTCTAGTGTGACGTCCTTTGTCTACAGGAGACTCACAGAGTGAGCGACAACAATCGCCCAACCACGTCTGTGTCTGAAAATCATGTCGGACCAAATTCCACAAAGCCAGCATCGACCAATCGCCATCCAAGTCAACTCAGCTGCAAAACCAACCACTGTGCCCTTCCGAAGGTGCTTTAACTATAGGAAAGCCAACTGGAAAAGGTTCACTGATGAAGTAGACCAGACCGTCAGCCGCGTACCACCTCCATCGAGTAACTATGATCTCTTCACCAAACTTTTAAAGAAGACTGCACGAAGACACATCCCACGGGGATGTTGAGTGGAGTACACACCAGGACGACCCAAGGAAACGAAAGACCTCTACGAAGAAAGAGGGTCTCTGACGGCATCGCACAAGAACGACGTAAGACATAGAAAGTCACCGCAAACCAGGTTGCACATCAGCTGCTTATGAATGGTAAAAGTAGGAAGATGCTGAAGAAAACCTTGTCCATGCACTGCTCGTATTCAACATCTACACAAACGACAAACCAAGAAGCGAGGGAAACAGCCGCTTCAACTATGCAGATGATCTAAGTGTGGTGGCACAAGACGCCAACTTCATTGCTGTTGAGGAAAGACTCTCCAATGCTCTGGACAAACACCATATTATGAAGAGAATCACCTCTGTGCAAACCCATCAAAAACCCAGGTATGCGCCTTCCACCTGCGGCAAGCCACATGTAAGTTGTTCGTAATATGGTCTGGAACAAACCTGGAATATCGTGAACACCCAACTTACTTAGGCGTCACCTTAGACCAGGGGTCAGCAACCTTAGGCACGTGTGCCATCATTAGCATGTGATAACTTAACCAATGGCACACTAGCAGAAAGTATGCAAGAGAGTTTTTTGGAAATGTTCAAGTGCACTCTCATCCACATGCCAATTTATCTCTTTTACAGCCATTGGCAGTTGCGGGGCCTGTTATTTTTAGTAATTTTATTTTTTTTCCCCACCCACATTCCGCCTCTGATTGGCTAGTACTCATTGCCTTCTTGGCAGAATGTGGGTGGGGAAAAAAAAAACACTACCAGAGCGGGCTTGATAGACGATGGCAGGCCCGCTAAGCTAAGAAAGCTAAATTAGCCTAAAGTTTCGGGCATTACAGCCCTCATGGACAGAAGAGTGGGGTTTTGTGTTTCAGAAGGGCCGTGTACTTTATGTCTTGAAAATGTTGTTTGCAGAAAGTTGAGTGATAAACGCCATTTTGAGACCAAACACAAGAAAACTTTCAAGGATGAGGCAGACAAGGCTGAGTCCATCAAGCATGCCGTGTCCAGGTATGGGAAGCAAGCACACACCCTAAAAGTCTTTGCCACTGCTAAAACTGAACTGGATTTATCTCAGATGGACTATCTGGATACACAGGACATGGTAATGCAGCTGATTGAGCTGAAGACTTCAACACTGTGGGTGACAAAGTTTGCAGAGCTATGGACACAGCTGGAAACCACAGCAGGGCATGATCATGGAATTTGCATCTTCACCTGCTGGATGTCTCTACTGGAGAAGCTTAGCTGTCTCAGGAACATTGAATTGGCTTTGCTGACAGTCTTCGGATCAGCATATCTCTGTGAGCAGATATTCTTGCACATGAAGAGCATGCTCAGCCCCTCCTGCAGTGGTTTGACAACTGACTACTCTGAAGCTTGTGTGCAACATAAAGTGACGAAGTACGACCCCCAGATAATGGAGCTCAGCAAAGGAAAGCAGGGCCAGGGATCACATTGACTGGTAGGCATCTGTTTACTTGTAGCACACATGGCTTTGGATAATGGAGTTCTTTGTCCCAGTCTCTTTTTTTCATCTCAGATGTGGATGTTTTCATAAAGATGGCAGCATTCTTGTATAGTGCTCATATTTCTGTTTGTTACACTTAATTCTCCCTTTTTGACATTTGTTACCATTGCAACACTTTGTAACTGTTCTGAGGGAATGTCATTGAAAGCAGTATGCTAAAATGGGAACTGTGCATATAACTGGTAACCACAGGGGGTGAAAAAATACAACTATTTGTTAAGTTTCTTGCTGATGAACAAGATTTGTGGGGTTACTGATTTCAACTCAGATATGGATGGCAGCCTCTGTGTATAGTGCTCTCATATATAATTACAATGTGGGAGAAAAATGTTTTTTCCATTGGAGATAAAAATTTTGATGTGTCATAATTAAACTTGTTAATCTTAATGTTGGTATTGCACACTGATTAACAATAAAATTTAAAAATGGCACTTCATATCAAAAAGGTTGCCGACGCCTGCCTTAGACCATATTCAAAATGCGTATTGAGAAGTTAAAAACCAAAATTATTGCGAGAAACAACATCCTCTGGGGTGCCAACCCACAAACCTAGCGATCCACTGCACTGGCCGACTGCTACTCAACGACTGAGTATGCATGCCCAGTATGGGAAAGGTCAGTCCATGAGAAGAAACTCGACCCAGCCACCAACGCTTAATAACAGGATTCCTGACACCAACACCGACGGATAATCTGTACATGCTATCAATCATAGCTCCGCCTGAAATCAGATGCAGTGCAGCAAGCAGAAAAGAACGCCAACGAAAGCTCTCTGACATTCTGCATCCGCTTCATGGACCCTTACCCGTCGAGAGCAGACCAAAATCCAGAAAGAGCTTCATTAAGACTGTAACACCCACCGAAGTTGAAAGCACAGTAAGAGTTACCGCATGGAATGAAAGGCTTTCCAAACTCCCGCCTAGCACGCTTCCCATAGTCCATACCAGAGACTCTACCTCCCGCCAATTCAAGGTGGGTGGACTGGAAATGCCTTAACCAATGCATTGCAGAAATGGGGTTACCTGGGGAGCAAAGACGTGATGTGCGAATGTGGTACAGAACCACAGAGCATGGACCACTTACTATGCTGCCCACTGCTAAAACATGCACTTCATAGGACCTTGCAGAATACAATGACAGAGCAAAAGACTGTGTTCAGCTCTGGTGGAACAAGATATAGTTTATGTGTGGGCTCGCCAAGAAGAAGAACTGTTACAATTTCTGGTAATATTACTATGTAATTAACGACCAGTAAATTAAAATGTTACAAAAGATATTACTAAATTATTGCGTTTTTGTCCATACTGCTGCTGCTTAATGAGGGAACTCACCTACACCTATTTTTGCAGGGTCCAGAGTTACAATCTGAGGAGACTTAACCAGCATGCCTTCAGGCTGGAAAAACAACAGTTAGGACAAACATCAGGAATCACAACTATTTGTGAGTAAACTTTAATTATTTACTTTAAAATTAGGGGTGGAAATCTTTGGGAATCTCATGATTGGATGTGAGTATAATTCTTCAATTCAGAAGTGTCACAGTTCAATTCAGAATCAGTTGTCAATTCAAAATCAATTCTTCATTCAATTAAAAAAGGGGCACTTTTTATAGGCTTTTATTCCAGTGCACTGTGTGCCAAATCATTCACTCATGTTTTTAGGTGAATTGTGCCAAAAACATAACGAGCAGTTAAAGGTACCCTGTGAAGTTTTTGACCACAAGTTGTGCTATAGAGTTTTTTTTTACTGTGCCCAACACATGAGTATGCGCATGCACCAGCTAGAACATGCGGAGATGCAATACACACATTCCTGATGCCAATTTCACACTATTGACACAGAGTGGCTTTAATGCACAAAGAAGTGTAGAAATGCTGCAACAAAAATAAGGAAGAAGAAAACTGCAAACTAGCAATCATGCATGTAAACACTGCATGATTTAAAATATTTTTTTAAATGTGTCATAGTGTTTTATCAGGTGTGTTAGACCTCAAGGACTGTGCATTTCGGCGAGAAACACTGAATGTTAGCGTAACTTTTGTTTGTTTACAAGAAAACTCTACCACGCACCTTTAAGCTAGTGGTCTTTAGTTTTCAAATGTATTAACAATCTAGCCCCTGAGCCTCTTTCCAGATATATCCAAAGACACGACAGTAATAGAGTGACTAGATTGCATCGTCCCTATCAAATAAATAAATTCAATTCAATGAAGGTCACTATCTGACCAAACAAAAAAGCAGAGAAAAGTGTGTGTGAATATGCAGCTTTTTTATTTGAAAACATTATTTAGCTTCTGTAATGTGGAGTACTTCCAAGTGAAACGAACTATGTGGGCTGGGTAAAAATTACAAGAGGGATATGATCAAGGGTGTGGCTTAGCGAATGCAGAATGCCTCCACCCACACCTCCTTCACCAGCATTGTTAGATCAATTAATAAATTAGAGCACAACCATACTTTTCTGGAAATGTCAACAAGGTTTTTGCTTTCTCTGACCTGTGATATTGCATTTCTAACCTCTACACCAAGAGCCCCCCCAAAAGAAAAAAAAAATTGGCTAAATTTTGCCTGCAGATATTTAATATACAGAATGAGAAGGCAGATGAAAAGGTCGCTACACTACAGGGAGTGTTTCTCTTACCAGCACCTGCAGCATTTTCATGACTCCATCATTGAGTGATGAGTCTTTAACAGCTGCTTTGACCTCAACACGGTATTTTCCCTCCCTCGTGGGAATAATGATGAAGGGTACAGATCGCGTAGTTTTGCGCCCAGCTTTAACTTCCTTGCGATATTTCCCACGCTTAGACGCTGCACTGCACACATGTGCCTCCTCAATCAGATCCACTTGCACCTTGAAAACAAGACAAAAAACAGAGGTATGTGTAGTTGATCAAAGACGGACCGCCCCATAGAGTGGATCACTGTCTGACAATTTTAGGCACTCTTTGTCATTGCCTAGAGAATAACAATAATACTATTTCTGTCTAAAATAGGGATCCAGTTCCACGGCCTAAACGAATCCATTATGAAATGTCACATTACAATGTGAGAAAGGTCTAAGTATTGCTTTTTGCAGTATTTACATTCATCCTCGTTTTAGCCACCATATTTTCTGTCCATTTGCCCTGGATATGTTCATAAAAAATATGGTCCTGTTGGCTTACTTGAATGACCCAGACTTACGGTGACATCATCGGGGCTGTAGTTGTGGAGGACTGCTTTAACTTCTAGCTGCTCTCCACGGACAGCAGAGTAGGGCAGCCTGAGATCAATGAAAAAGTCCTTCCGGACAATTACTTCTAATGGTTCGGCCACACATATACCTTAAAAAAACAAGAAAAGAAAGGCATGAAACATAGTAAAGAAAAAAAGGGGTAGCTGAGTGAGGGACAGACCAAAGGAAATAAAGAGACAGTCCAATGTAGGGTGGGCTCTTGGTGTAGAGGTTAGAAATGCAACTAAAACAGAAGGTATATTTTAGGATTGAATCCTCACCGTGAGTTCTTGACAGACTAATGCCAGTGAACTGCCAAGTTGTGATTGAGTCTTGCAAAGGAATATCTTTCCTCACTGATGTGGTGTCACTGAAACAAAGAAAAATGTTAACACTTAGAGAGGCAAAAGGTAAGTTATAAGTGTATTTTTTGTGTGTACATTTCTGTTGCCTTACCAGTTAGGTTTACCCTCAGGGCAAGGAGGCAGTTTGATATCTGACCACAGCCAACTTTCAGGGAACTTGGTGCGAGAAACAATTTCATTGGTGTCCATGTAACTGTCATCCTCCTCACCTAAAGTGTAATTAAAATGGTTACCATTTTTATTGTCTTCTAACTACCAGTATGACCATAGATAGTAGCCACCCAGGGCTTCCCTCATCCTTTGTCCCCGTCTCTTACTGCGAGCCAGTTGGAGGCTTTCCTCCTTCCTGTCAGCACGCTGGATTTGCATCTCCTTGCAGCAGTGTAGGAAGGCCTCGACACAGGCGGCACCATCTGTGATGTACTCGCTACGCATCTCACAGGTGTATGAGAGGGGGGTGTCCCTCATGCCATCCAAACAACACTCACGTTGCAGTTCGTCTTGATATTGACTCACTGGAAAGAAAGAGGGTTGTGGAGGTGAGACAGAGGGCGCATTCCGTCAGAAATCAGTCACTTTCTGACCTCACCCTTTTGGATTTGAATACATTTTTTCCTACATGTTAACCAAGACATGTTAACATGAGAGTGTTAGAATGAGGTTTGATTAACCAGAATGACATGTAGAGAAACTTTTGTTCAAATCGAAAGGGTGGAGGTCAGAAAGTGATTGACTTCTGATGAAATGCCCCTGAGGTAAGAAGGTATGGAGCACAAGCAGTGTTGCCAGACCGGACTGAAACAAGACTAGGTCAAAACCTAGTATATGGCTGGACCGTATATGGTCAATGTGCTATATTGTGGCCAGATTGTTACAGGCATAGTCAGCGGTCGTGTCTATAATGTGAATTCCTGGATACTGAATGTTCATCTGCAGTGATCCCAGTAATATTTGTTCTTAGAGTGTACTGAGGTAGAATAGCTGACATGGTTAAGTTCTGTTTGAATAAAAAAATGTTATAAATGCAGTTGCAAGAACAAAACTTTCCACTCATATCTTAAGAGGTTTGATTTGAAAGAGAACTTATTCTAATTCTAATTATAACTATTCTAATCTATTTAATCTGTCTATTAAATTATATTATATTCTTTCATTCGTTTCTATCTGCAGGATGTCTCTGGTTTTTCTGACTCACTGTGTTGAGTGTTTTGTCAGAGTGGTTGAAGAGTGGTTAAACTTTGCGCTGTTTCTCACTCTCTGCACAGCTGATTTCTTGTTTCTTTCCTACTCTGCTCTGTGCTGGACTGTTACAGTCTGTAACCATCGTCTCCGCTTCTCACAGCAGCAAGTTTTATCATGTTTGACAGTTTCATTCCCTCATGGTGAATATCAGGTATCGTCTCTGTGCCATCTGTGCGCATATGATGTACTGTGATGTACTATTGCGCTGTGACGCATTGGCGGAGTGTGGACTGGTTACTGTTTGACGTGATGTGGGCGTGCGTTCGTTTGTACAAATCTCAAGTCAAGAGTGTCATGATGTGAAATATATATTCATTCTTTTGATCAGCTACTTCAATGGAGTGTGTAACTACAAGCTGGGATACAGGGATACAACAGGGATAACAGTGGTAGTACGAGGTAGTGTTGTGTTTGTCAGACACGTTAACTACACACTGCTTGGTCAACCATGTCGTATAGGACATCCTAAATATCTCCAGAAAGCTGCAGCCAGAGACAGGAAAGAATACATTTCAGTCGCTTTAGAAGGCGGTGCCTGTACTCATAGTGTACATAGCTATGTAACTAACGTTCCCGCTTATTAATTTTGAAAGAGCAACGGCCAATGAGGAAACACCCGGCCAACCAATCATGTAACTTCACTCACTCACTCACTCACTCAGTGACAGACTTTTGGGTTTGTAGGGCTAGCCCTCTGCGGTCCAGCCAAAAACGTAGCTCAATCAGGGCCTAAAGCCCACCAAATTGTTGTAGTAGCCCAATTTTTAAATAATCTGTCCTAACGCCTCTGGTTTTCTGTTTTATCAGTAGAATTGGGCAAATTCAAAACCATGGTAACAATAACGAAAAATGTATAACAGAAGTCATGAAATAAAATCAAATGAGATAAAATAAAAGTCTTTCAGATAATGTTACATTAAATGTAAAGGTTTCACTCATATGAACAGATGTAGGCTTTTACAAGTCTTTTATCACAGAGTTATGACAGAATAATAATTGGAAACAGGATAAAAGTTTCAACTTAGTTGTAATAAACTGAAATGACATTTGGTTTTGACGTCATCAGTCATCAGTGTCGAGCTGAGGCTACTGATCCTTAGACCCTTGACTTGAATAAGGAAAAACAGAGAGAAACGGTGAAACCTGCAGAAGAGCAAGATATCCCTCTCCCTCCAGTGTTGGACCGACATCCATTAAAATTAACAGTATGAAGAAACAACATATTAAGTAAATAAAGTATAAAGTAAAAGAGCAGCATGACAAAGACGAGTATTGTAAAAGTCAATGACACGAGATGTCCAACTACAAACATTTTGGAGAGCCTGAACTGTGTAATAGAAGATGACTGAACATGTGGTTTTTGGGTAATTTAGAGCTGTGGTCATTACCTAAGCTGGTTGTGACGTCCATTATAGCAGCGGCTCGTTTCCTCCTGCTGGGGGCCGGACATTTTAATTCTGGAAAGAAAACACAGACTAGATCTTTAAGAGAACCCAACAAGGTTGGACCTAGACTCATTTATCTGGTTGGACACAGGGACAGGGTGTGGGGTGAGAAAAATGCATTTACAATTTATTCTACAGCTTCTTATTTGTTGGACTGTTAAACATGATATTTCACAAATACAAATATCGAATCCGACCACTCAAAAACTTAGACCTGCATTAACTGGTATTTTGGCCACCTCAGGGCAGGGGGAAAAAAGCTATAAACATAATACAAACTGCCATATTAGAAACTATGGCGATATGGTGAATTGTTAGCAGACATAAAGACATAAAGCAACAACAGCATTTATTAAGAGTTGTGTTTCTCGCCCCTGGACAGTCTCCATCAACTCCTTAGGGAAATATCTGGCTATCTGGCTCTTTAGTCGCTCCACTATGTTCAACAGCTAGTCGCTATACACCAATCAGCCACAACATTAAAACCACCTGTACTATCTAATGTGTTCCAATACAACAGCTCTGCCATGAATTCTACTTTTAGAATGAGAGGTGTTCCTAGTATTTTGTCCACCCCGTTTACATACATGAGAGGGGCAGAATATTAGAAACACCTTTCAAGATAATGCACTCCAGTACAACACCACCCCTCACTACGACCTCAATAATGAACATAAAGTAGAATTATTACCTTTCTGACTGTGTCAACAAAAACTGAAAAATGATAAGCTTCGTAAAAGTAGAATTCATGGCAGAGGTGTTGTATTGGATCACATTAGATTGTACAGGTGGTTTTAATGTTGTGGCTGATCGGTGTATGTGTCTGTTTGTCATTTGATGCTGGGCAGGAAATGTACAGTGGGATTTTGGATCATTTTCAGTGAAAACAGCTGCCCACTGCTTGAAACAACCCAGATGAGCAGGGTGAGAGTGAACCAAAAAGTTACAGCCAGTAAAACCAAAACAAAACAAATGCGCGCTGTTATTAGCTGGGGGCTACACAAAGGCTGATGCCCAGAAACATCCCGAACACAGCAAAATAAGAAAATACAGGCAGAGGGCAGTGTTTCTGCAGATACAGACACCGCCACACACTTGTAGTGGATCATAAGTGATGATTGAGGGGGGTTATTTCTACACATAGTTTTTTTAGGAAAATCCTTCTTGTTATGCCTTTAAATGTATGGTTATGGACAAGAAAATCCCCAAGTGTCTATACACACGTCTCCTAATTAGTGATATTTCATTAGTACAATATTAAAGCCTAAAGAGGGGTATGTTCAGGGAAGTGTTTGCTTGTTTGACAGGTGGCTGAAGCAGACAAACTCAGTTATAGTTGTTATCATGTGCTCACCATGCCTGCAAGGAAAGGAATAAAACTGGAGAGTGAAGTAGTGTCACCTTGTCTGTATGGAGTCCCAGAAGCTGTGTTGGACTCAAACAATAGCCCAGCATCGTAGAACACACTCATACTGTCCTTCCCTCCACCTGGTGTGCAGCCTGTGTCATACGTCTCTACCATGTCCCACACCTGAGCAAAGTGGAAGTCATTCACAAACAGAAATACAAACAGACAAGACTCAAGGTTATGTCACATCTGAAGGAAGAGCATCTTGTTCATTAATCCCAGGTTTTTTGTGGTTCAATCCTCAGCTCCTCCACAAGTTGAAGCATTCTTGAGCAAAACACTGAACCCCAAACTGCTTCCGATGATTAGGTCAGTGCCTTGCATTGTAGGATGCAATGCCTTCAGCTGAACGCTCCCAGGTTGTCAAATACCGACGCTTTGTCACGTCCCTCAGCGTCTGATACCGACGCACGATGCACCCTTTAGCGTCTGTATGAGACACATCAGACTTTCAACTAACTCCAATGTAAATGAGAATGGGTTGATTTGTTGGGGTCTGAGATGCTGGTGCTCTACTGCGACGACTAGTGGCATCAAATCAGTGAATGTCGTATGTAGAACCTTTAAATGACATACCTGATATGACATTAGAAACATTTACGTATACAAAGTATTATAATATAACTTATTCTGGACATTATTCAAATCCATATTTTAAAAGACAAATATGAAATAAAGAAATTACCTTTTTCTGGTTGAGGCGGTGCTTGTTGTTTAGGACATAGACGCCTTTGTCAACTGCCACCAGTCCCACTGTGGCCTCTGGGTCTCCAGTTACCTTCAAACCAAACATCTTGCGAGGCTCATAGGATGCAGAAGATCCTGATGATTCCAGCTTCAACTAAAAGAGGAGGCATACTTGTATTTGTAAAAAATACAAATAACTTTATCCTTTTGTGCATGGGTGTCTTGTTTGCCCACTTAAACTCTGCTACATCAGTGTTGTGTGTCTCACCGAGCCCATGCAGGAGTCCTTTGCATCCACCCAAACAGAGTCTGATACCACTTCATTGTCATTTGTATGGTAGTAGGCGATGATGCGGAACGATGGCAACATGTTTTTAGAAATGGTGACTATCATGGATATCAGTACTTGACCTTTTGTCCTGTAATGGCCATATTTCACCAGCTGACCTCTGCTCAGGATCTGGGGACACAGATTTGAACATCAGCACTTATCAGACATGCATGCATACTGTACTATATAGGTTACGGAATGCAACATGAACACTCAAGCGTGTGCACAAATGTACGCATACACAGCTACAAAACGTCTCTCACCAGGTATGTGATGTCATTTTGTGTATTTTCCTGCCTGTTGAGGTTGAGGCTGATTTTCAGATTTTCTCCTAATGTTACTTCAGCTGTATCCACACCTGCAATAACAACATTCCAACTAGCAAAATTAGTGCTAGGCAGAGATGGGGGACTCGAGTCACATGACTTGACTCGAGTCTGACTCGAGTTGCAGATTTGAGGACTTGAGATTTGCTTGACTAACATTGATAAAAGACTCGACTTGACTTAGACTTGGGACAGGTGACTCAAAAGGACTTGACATTTTTATCAAATATTTGCATTTTTCCAGATATTGAGATGTTACGTTTTGTTTTAGAAACAGCGGTGATTTAGAGTGATTTCTTGTGCAGTGCGCACAAACCTGGCAACCTACTAGGATGCGACAGACCAGCAAAGACTAACACGCAAGGCAGCTATCATGGAGGGGGCTCGTCCAAAAATAATAACATTTGGACTCAAGGATTATGCTGTTGATGACGCTAGTAAGAAGAGAACAGCCGTATGCAAGGTCTGCAGCTCAAAAAACAGTGACACCACCACCACAACATCCGACTTTATCCGTTACTACAAAACCCACAAAGAAAGGTACGTGAATGTGTCTTTTTAGCTAACTTATTGGGTGGTTAACTTTAAGCTATGTTAGACTTGATTTCAAATCAATTATGCACATACATATTGTTAATGTAAAAGACAATTGAGGGACTGATTCAGGGCCAGATATCCAGTCAAACTATGCGGGCACGTTACTAGATAACACAGGCGTTGATTTTATCACGGCAGAGATTGCTTCATTCATAATTAGGCTATGATGCATTATTTTCTGATGATCAAGTTTGTTGTTAAAAGTTTGCCTTTGTTGTTTTATAGCCTACCAATGCACAATTAAAACTCAGAGGAGGTTTGCAAACGTTTCATTTGAATACATGATATTCCCCTAACATTAGCTATTATTAGCCCTGTCAGTCATCGTAAAGCAGCCTCCAGATCGAAATAAAAAGAAGAGAGGAATGAGAGTACAGATTTTGTTAACAATATTTATTTATCCTAAACTCAATATTTCCAAGGGACACTTCACTTGCAACTTTTTTAAAATTTGCCATGATGAGCATTTTAATTTGACTCGCTATGTGTCCTGTAAACAGGTGGAAAGTAACTGAGTGCACTTACTCAGGTACTGTACTTAAGTACATTTTTGAGGTACTTGTATTTTTATTTTCTCCTACTTTATACTTCTATTTCACTACATCTCAGAGTGAAATATTGTACTTTTTACTGCACTACATTTATCTGACAGGTAATATATTGGGTTGGTTCTTTAAGGAGGAGATTTTTCTCTTAGCAAGATTTATAGAAAATGCATGGCAACTAAGACAAAGAACAATGTATCCAACATAATAAGACCTTTCTTTTGTAATGAAAATTGAGTGTTTTGAAATCAGCGGATTTGTATATTATGATCTATCATGTGGGCATCCTGTTGGTTGTTGTGTTCAGTGTCTTGTAAGCCCTTATGGGCTGGGCACCATATGGTGCAGGACACTTAAATAAACAAATCTATCTATCTATCTATCTATCTATCTATCTATCTATCTATCTATCTATCTATCTATCTATCTATCTATCTGACAGCTTTAGTTACTTTGCAGATTCAGATTATTGATACAAAATTATCAACAAATAAATTATTATTATAGATTAAACTACCAGCAGTATATAAAGTCAGTAAAATGATCTCTACCTTTACCAGCTGCAACATTAAAGTGATAAACACATTAATGCAGTAATAACTATAATTCAACAATATATATCTTATTCTGCATAATGAGTACTTTTACTTTTGCTGCTTTGCTAAGTATATTTTGACGATAAAATGCTTTTGTACTTTTACTTAAGTAAAACTTTAAATGCAGGACTTACTTGTAACAGAGTATTTCTATACTGTGGTATTGCTACTTTTACTGAAGTAAAAGATCTGAGTACTTCTTCCACCACTACCTGTAAAGTGTGCCTATAATCATCCTTCGATACTATTTGGAGACCAACAGCAAATAAACGAATGCGCACATTTGGAAAAATCAGTCAGTATTCTCTGAAGTGTGTTCTTTCATTTGGTGTGGCATTTCTACATCAAAGGTCATACAACGTATATATGTTGGGTTTTAGTGTGCTTCTCCATGCTTCTCCCATAGGCTTCAATACTGGCACCAAAGTCTGGCACCAAACAGACTAGGGCTGCTACTATGATTATTTTCATTATCGATTAATCTGTCGATCATTTTCTTAATTAATCCATTAGTTGTTTGGTCTATAAAATGTCAGAAAATTGTGAAAAATGTTGATCACTGTTTCCCAAAGCCCAAGGTGATGTCCTCAAATGTCTTATTTTGTCCACAACCCAAAGATATTCAGTTTACTGTCATAGAGGACTAAAGAAACCAGAAAATATTTGCATTTGAGAAGTCAAAATTAGAGAATTTGGACACTTTTTCTTAAAAATGGACTCAAAACAATTAATCGATTATCAAAATAGTTAGCGATTAATTTAATAGTTGACAATTAATTGATTAATCGTTGCAGCTCTAAAGCAGAACATTAGAACATTGGTATTATGACATAATGACCCTTCCTTCGTTTATAGTTTCCTTGGTTAGTAGTAGTCATGGATGTATACGTCCATGGTAGTAGTGTCCCATTGTCTCACCCCAACTTCTGTGAAAATGTTGGGCTGTGACCCATCGTCCTGATGATTCTAGCTTTAGTTTGCTGTGAAATCTTATCTACTTATCTTATGACAATTCCGTTTCTACAGAAAAAAACATAAATCACCTGTCCAAAATCCACATGCCATTGCCAATCAGCTTATTAATAATAATTCTAATTATAACAAGAATTATTATTATTATTATATTAATAATAGTAATAATTCTAATGTTGAAAATAAAACTCAACTTTTCATGGCCACTGTCTTTTACTGGTATAACGAGTAGGATTCGTGGGTTGCTGTTTGTAAACGGAACAGTCAAAGTTAGCCCCTCCTCCCTGGCGCAAAGCGCACACGCTTCTGGTGGTGTCACATGCTTACGATCTGGCAACTGGTCTCTACATTTTTATAGAGTCCCTCACCTCACACCTTGCGCATTGTCATTGGCTGGGGGCTACACACCACTACCCAAAGGTTGATGCCTAGAAACATCCCGAACACAGCAAAATAAGAAAATACAGGCAGAGGGCAGTGTTTCTGCAGATACAGACACTACCACACTCTTGTAGTGGGTCATAAGTGATGATTGAGAGGGATCATTTTTGTATGAGTCTATACATTGTTTGTTTTTTTTAGGTAAAATCCTACTCGTTATAGGTTTAACTGATTGAAATGTGTAAACTGGGGTAGAGCATCAGAATTTTGTTTGACTTGACTTATGACTTCTTAACCTGAGCAATTACTTGACTTAACTTGCTTGAATCTCACCACAGTAACTTGGGACTTGCACATGCGTGACTTACTCCCACCTCTGGTGCTAGACATTAAAAAGTCTCGTATGATAGTTTGGCAGCACTGCCACTACCACCACCATCACTACCTATCTGATATTAGTTTTTTAGTACTTACCTATGTGGATGTAACTGTTGCTTTTCGTGCTATATGGGAGAGCTGTCATGTTGGCTATTGCTTGCCTTTCAGTTAAAATACGAGGATCATCAGTCTTTGCCTAAAATTAAACACACAGGTAAGAATACACACACAGTTACATAAAGTGATGTATATGAGAAGTTACTACTCATAGTCTAGGTCGGCTGTGCCTACACACACAACCCAAAGTCATTAGCTTGACATCATACAATGAAAAGTAATGTTCTTGAGCCTTCATACAGCACTACATTCTTTTATGTGCAAAGGAATTGATTTAAATGTGTTAAGGCAAAAATGAGTCCCCATGAGTTCCCATCATCCCTGTTCTCTGATAACATGAGTGAGGTGTCTCACTATGGGGAACGTTATCTCAGCATTTTCCCCAGAAGCGTCTATACAATTACCTCAGCCAGTATTTGCTGTCAGATGCTCACACTAAGAAGAAGCCACACCAATTCCCTATGAAAGGGGTTGGAAAGCGTGTCACTCGTGAGTCAAGATCTGCCCACCTCTTCCTCACTTTACACAAGGAGGGTGTTCTGGTGAGACACCTCACTTGTGTTAGAGATCAGAGAAAAAGAGAACAGGGGTTACAGGACAAGTAACCTCAAGGTTTCTTTCAAACACTTGTTTCGGTGTCTCCCTATAGGGATATGCAGACTCCTGTATTACCAGATAAGTTTCTCAATACTCTGACTGACTGACTGCCAAACTAGGAGATCTTCAGCCTCAGCTTGCTACAGCACACATCTCTTTGATAGTCACACCCCTAAACAGGGCAAACTGAGCCCCATTTACTGGTGTAGGCCATAGGCAATTAGTTGCTCTCACAATCCAGTGGGAGAGACGCTGCTCAGTGATGGGCTTACCAGTATGTGGTTTAGTCCATGACACAAACAACTGATCGGACAGGGCTCTTGTCCTCTTAATGTAAGTATGTAAAACTCTCATTGGACAAGAGCATTCAGCCAGTCATGCTCAGGAAAGGAAAAAGCCAGCTCCAAGGGGAGACATGTAAGAGAGAGGTTCTTGGGCACAAAGGCTGACCCATAGCCACATGACAAGCTGAAATAAAAGCCATTTAGACCTTAATGGTGGAAAAGACCTTGCACCATAGAAAAGAGGATTGCTGTCACCGGGCATTGGAGTGAGTGCTGCTCCATATTATCAGACTGCGAGCCAACATGTGCAATGGATGAAACTGTAGTCCACCTTGTCTGCTGATGTAAGCGAAAAAGTCTGTTGTCTGTTCTGATGATCTCTCATGAGTGGCAGGAAGTGGCACAGGACCAGAAATGCTGCCAGGAGTTCCAGCTGGTTTATGTGAGTGCCCCACTGGTGTGGGCCCCACCCATCATTCACTACTCTGCCCTTGTGAATGACTCCCCAGCCCCTGAGAATCGCATCTGAGGTTACCAACATCCTGAATGTGACAGGTCCCATAGACACTCCCTGTAAGAGGAATTTACAATCCTCCAGAGGTGTAGCCCTGTGGCGCAGTCAACTGTCACTTTTACAGGGTGAACATACTGTGTTTGACTTATCCCCAGTGATGCCACTCACTACTGAAATTCTCTCATGCGCAGTCTGCCTAGTGGAATTACCACCAGCAAAGATAGACACATTCTGAATCAATGTATGTTTTTCAACACAGAATAAACCCACGTGATGATAAATTTTATTTTACCCTGTCTGTTGAAGGTGAACCCTTACCAGGGCCCTCCCCCTTTCTTTGAAACAACAAAATACCTGAAGTAAATACCAAATTGGCTCGCCTATGTGGGTATTTCCCTTATTGCTCCCTTATACAGCAAAGAGGATATTTCCTCCTGCAGGACCCTAGCTGACTCCCCGTTTGCATGTGAGAGAGAGATAGAGAGAGAGAGAGAGAGAGGGCTGTCCTCACTAACCAAATATTTCACACCGCATTCTTTCTACCTCTCGGGAAGTGCACTGGCACACTCTTATAGTTAAACAGAACTTTGCAACCCTGCCCCGGACTTTGCATGCCCCACTCACATAGTTATCATCACGGCTGAGGTCCCTATTGGTGTTGCAATTTTGTGAAAAAAATGTGTGCCTATGAGACTGACAAACCCATACAGCTGAACAGGGGAAACTGAACAGTGGCAATCTTCAAAGAGACATGTTCTGAAAGGCCCATCTAGGGCCTGACACGCTGGATGGGAGAGGCAGAACCTGCTTCTCTGAAATGATCGGTGGAGCGAAACTGAGAGCTGGTACTGGGGCAGCTCCAGTACCTTCCTGGAGAGGCTAGGCTGTCCACTCTCTCTTCCGGTCTAATTGCTTGGCCAGTGGCGGGGCTGGTGATAACTCTGCAGCAGATAGAATATATTTCTTGGGCCACTGATTTTCGGATTCTGTATCATTGGCTTGCCGGGAGCAGCCATCAGAGGAAGTGGCTGCCATGGTTTTCCGAATGTCATCACACCAACTGGCTGGGCCATCATATGGGTGAATGTGCGGCAAGTAGGCAGGGTGGGTGCAATCTGTGTCTTCCTTGAAAGACAGAGCTTCCCCCTCTATCTTTCTCTCTTTGCACCACCACTACATGCAGGTGACAGTGATGCCCAAGAGGCCAGTTTTTTCCATGTCTGCAAGCCCAGACACATTCCGCCCTGATTTGGAGTATGATAACACTAAGGGCCCTTCCCGCAGCCTGAACCACTACCCTGGTGAGGTGGTTGTGTGTAATATTCACTCATTGCCTACATTTGCTAAATGTGCTTTAACACAAAATTTAAATAAATAAATAAAATTCAAGCAATTCTCAGCACTTACTGTAACTGTCAGTGGTTTGGGATTTTCCTCTGTATTGATGGAAAGCCTTGCCATGCCATTGTCTGAAGTGAGGCCCTGCACCTCACCCGGATCCACCACCACTCTGACACCTTGTGCCGGAGTTCCGTCAGGATTCACAACTTCAATCTGCCATCAAAGAAACAAACAGCTAAGCAGTCAAAAAACATCCAACTATCTTATGAAAACAAGTTTAAGGATAATCTAAAATTATTATGGAAATGTCAGCAAACTTCAGTAGCTGTGCAGCAAATATGTTATTACTGCGATAATAATGTCATAGCATGTCATATGTCTATGTGTGAAGTTCTAGTTTTTCTCAGGAAACTCATCTGTTTGAAGAGATTTACATTTGCATCATAATCAAGATCATGATAGATGCAATCAATAGATGTAAGTAATACAAAGTCTGTGGATTTTACTTTGTGATGAGATTTGAGAAAAGATTTACATCACTTGAAAAAAAAGGCCACATCAATAAAAAGATATGTGGCACTGAAGAAGGTTTATTGGTTATTAAAAAATATATATTAATATTTTTCAGGATATAGTCCTGTGTGAATGGTTGTATCAGATGAATTTCAAAAGTGACAATTTAAGGAATTTAACCATAGTTTCATTTTAAATACATGTAAGTGTGTACTTTACCACAACATCAAAGGACATTCCTGGTTTGAAATATTTGGCCGTTTTCTTGAAGTAGATGGTGTAAGGTGATTTGACAATCTGGATACCTCTCAACTCTGCCTCCACCATTTCACTACCTGTGAAAAGATATGTGCACATGCACACAAACACACACAAACACACATGCACACATAAGCTAATCATTAAGTACACAAATTTTTCACTTTTTTGCTCCTCCCTCGTTTCGTCTTCATTTTCATCTCATTTGACTAATTTCTAACTATGTAATTGAAAAGAAACAGTTTGGTTAATTACAGAAATGCACAATGTTTGGGAAATTTCAAACACTCAGGGGTGAATTCACACAAGTATTGCGCAGCTTTTGTGGCCAATAAAAGTGCACAAATAAGATAAAAAGAAACGTGTAATTCTCAAAGCACCCACAAAGGGTGAAATGCACCCCTAACTTCGCTGCCAAGTAAACAGTGTCTCCGTGCTCCGGTGCTATTTGCACAAACTTAAATGAGGCAATAGGCATTACAATTGGTGCAAAATTGGCCCCTTTCTATGCAAAAGACCATCATTGCAAAAAAAGTCCAATTCACAAGTATACTGTAACCAATAATTGCCACATGGATAATTGCAATCAGACACAGAACAAGCACAAATTGCACTCAGCTGCAAACCTTTATGGGTGTGTTATCTTTTGTGAATTGGACCTTGTGACAGGGCAGATAGCGGTTGCAAGTGATGCGCAATTCATGGTGTTATCAGTGGTCGCAATGCATTCTTTATGAATTCGACCCTCATAGTACTAATTGCTGCTGCTGAGTCAGTATGATTCATATGTGACCAAACACACTGAACACACACACACAGGTAAAAAATTAGTAGACTATATACTTTTAGTATACTTTAATACCTATTAGTATTTGAAGCACGCCATTATTTATGGTGCTAAAATTCAGTAACAAAAAAAACCCATTAAATCTGCGTTACACTGTACTAGTTTAAAGTTTACAGTTATACTTGTAGCAAATACTACTTCACCTGTAAGCTGGCATATAATTCTTCAACATACTACAAATGAATACAAAATAATGTACAATTGTTACACTTTTAAAGGTATACTTTGAGCACATTAAATATAAGTACAATTGAAATAGATTTTTCATATATTTTCAGGAAGTCTACTTAATGGATAGCCTCGAGAAATACACTTTGTTACACTCTTAAAATATATTTTCAATACAATATTACTGTAGTGGTATTTGTGCACACTCAAAATAAGTATAAAAATGATCAGCACTACTTTGCTGATAATTATTCTTAAATATATTCAAAAGAACACAAAATAATGTGCAATTAGCCTATTATTTATTCATATGCAATTAGTAAGAATACTTAAAGCTATATAGGAATTGATTTTTTGTCCACTTGGGCGCAGCACAACAAGATGTAAACACAACAGTGACATGCATGTATATTTTGATATACTCAAAAGTACTCTGACTTATAATACACTTGACTACACTAAGTGTGCTTATTCTGAGACACCCTCAAGTTTTAATTAAGTGTATTTAAGTAATTTTTTTGTACTAATGGTAGAGTTTTTAAAATGTGAATATTTAATCTAGCAGAAATATTTGTTTAAAGCTTGGGTAGGTAATGTCTTTTAGAAGCATTTTTTGTTATATTTGTTGAAATTCTCTTTACATCCAGAC
>NTHP01000340.1:679308-689861 GCA_003416845.1 Oplegnathus fasciatus
ACACTCACTCACTCTCTCTCTCTTTCTCTCAAACACACACACTTATACACTCTCGTGTCACTGACTTAAAAACACACACTCTTACCAAAATCTGTTATGCCAGTCGCTGTGATTTCACAAGCCTTAGCGGTGCGCTCATCATTGCTGATTCTGTCCTTTCTCTGCATACTACAGTTCTCTGGAAATACACAGAAGGAACAAAGTAAATACACAACTGATGACTCAAATGAATGAGCACACGAGCATGACAGTATGTATGTGTGTGTAGCTGTTATTATAATCTGTGTAGTGTGTGTTTCTGTCTTTTTTTAATTGTTTTTACAAAACTTCAGATGAATCAACTGCTCGTGTCCAATCAGCAGCACCTGACCCAAATACACAAGGCCCTAACTGTGTCCAAAATCACTCCCTTGTTTACTTATTCACTGTTCCCTATATAACAGATAATATGTGGTTTACTCCATAGTGGGCAGTAAATTGAGATTTTGGACACTTTTAAATAATTATCATTTTGCAGCTTGGAATATTTTTTATCAAAGCCACAAATCTTCTGTTCATCATGTGTGGCATTTTTGGACTACACCCCAATCATAGCTGCATAGGAACCAATGTGCTTTAAATGCAAAGGTTGGAGTCACTCCCACGTGTGGTCTTTTTGCTCAGACCCCATCACTGGAGACCTGCAGGTGTGCCTTAATACATACGGTAATACATAACATTACTCTGTTCACTCAGTGGCAGCTGATAACAACTGTTTATTTATTAGCTCTTATAAAAAAAAGAGTGGCTGGAATATTCAAAACTGGATGAGGAATTTTGTTGTGTTTGCCACAAAATGTGGCATTTCGATGGCTTTTTCAATTACACTGATTTTTCTGATTGAATTTATTGTTCCATAGTGCCACCTGAAGTATGTGACTACAATGAAATAAAATGGAAATGCAGCCACAGTACAGGCTTGGATGGGCTTTGTTTTAATTAGTTTCGGATATGTTATAGACAAGAGCTGTTTTCTGACAGTTAACTGTGTGTGTGATGTAATATCAATAATAATTTATTCATATAGCACTTATATATGTTGCAATATCTATCGATTGACGTGTGACTCCAGACTCAAAGATTTCAGGGCTGAGTTCTGGATCTCCACTGACCCGAGAACCACCTGAGAAACATGTTGTTTAACAACATTGTGTTTTTTACACGTGGAGCTGCGGTGCATGTTTCTAGTTGTTTTAAAGTATACACTAAAAATGACTTTGTTATACTAACGAGAATAAAGGTAATTTGTTACTTCCATTCCTACTTCTATTGACAACACCATTAATCAAGATATGATTTAGATTTACATCCTCAAAGCAAAATGTTTGTGTTGTTTTTCACTGAGTTTTCCTTCAAAAGTCTCAGATTTAACAAATTTATGTTTAGACAGTTTAGGTCATCTTGTTTACCTTCAGCACATGTGCATTCATCATTTCTACAGAGCCTCAGTAGCTCTCCACTTTTCCTCTCAGGGTGGTAAAACTTCACACAAGATGTCTCTGCAACAGGAAAGAAAGTTTGAAAAAGATTTGTAAAAGAGTTTGTGTGTNTTTGTGTGTTGATTGATCACAAGATCACAGTACATCAGGAAATGTACATTAAATATCTTAAAATGTGTCTTAAATGTATCTTTATCTACTCTGTCTTCAGAGTACATTGACTATTATTCCCTTGGTGAATAATTGCCTATTTACACACATGAATATGTGACGAGGTGCGTTCAAGCTAAAAAGTGGTGCTAAGTTGCTCCTTAACCAAACCTTAACCACAGAGTCGGCAGATCAGAAAATGTTCATGGTTTTTGGAACAGCCCTATGAGTTGTTTTGAAAGGCACTGACAAACAAAATCTTTTGTTGTTCAGGCATGAGCATTTGTTGATATATTTCTGTCTGAAGTTTCATATAATTCTAAGTGTCTCTGAGACTCACGTTCATAATATTCATAGACAGACACAGCAGCTGGTTGTAAGATGCCCACTTTCAGTATCTGATGGATCCTAAATGTGATCTCCTCTGGTCGTGTGTGAGAAACCTGTGGAGAGATGTAAAGCAAAGGTACAGTATGTGTGTGAGAGAGAGAGAAACACAACTTTATTTCAGCAGTTTTTTGGCAATAAAATGCTCACACACAACAGCAGACCTTGCTGCAGACAGGTTTCATGGGTAGAATGTAGTTCCAATGAAAACTGTTCACAGTGAGGTCAGTTGGTTTTGGAAAGCCACATTGCTGCTGAATTTTCTAAATGTCATTTTTAAAGCTGTGAGCACCACAAACAAAACTATCCACACTGGCAGATATCACCAGATGTAAGTGAGAAACATGTTGGGTTTTATTTGTAATTTCGGTGGACTGACCCTTTAATGATGGGCAGACTCAGTGAGCACAGACTGGTCACTGACAGTTTAGGGTAAACTTCCCTACAGCTCTCTTGAAGAATCTACAGGCCTGACTGTATAACTGAGAAGCACCACTGGGCCAACATGAAGAATTAATATTATCATAAATGTTCTTGTCAATAAAACTTAATTGAATTTGAATTTGAGAAAGGGAACCAGAGAGACAAGGAGATAGAGGGAAGAAAGTCTTACCCTGTCCAGGTAGATGATGAGTGAGCCTCTTTCTGACAGGACNTTCGAAACCGCTTACATCAGCATGGTCTGCGTGCTAGACGACCTGCAAGGGTACCTGACCACACCACCAGGCACAGGCGTCATCGTCTTGCATGGGCCAGGGAGCATTTGCGCTGGACGAGGAACCAGTGGGCCTCAGTGCTGTTCTCTGATGAAAGTCGATTCACATTGAGCAGAAATGACTGTTGTCACAATGTTGTCACCGGACGAGCCTTTGGAGGTGGTGGTGTTACAGTCTGGGCAGGTGTGTCTAGTCAATACAGAACTGCCCTACACCTTGTGAATGGTACTGTGACAAGCCGATACTACCTGAATAACATCATTAATCCAGTCATTGTGCCTCTGCATGAGCAACACAGGCCTGATTTCATCTTCATGGACGACAATGCCCCAGCTCATCGAGGTCGCATCATCAGGGAACGGCTGCTGGAGGCTGGGGTACCTCAAATGGAGTGGCCTGCACTTTCTCCAGACCTGAATCCCATAGAAAACCTATGGGATCAGCTGAGTCGTCATGTAGAGGGTCGTAACCCCGCACCCCAGAACCTCAATGTCCTGAGGGCAGCCCTTCAAGAAGAGTGGAATGCCATGCCTCAGCAGAAAATAAGTCGACTCGTGAACAGCATGAGACGTCGTTGTCAAGCTGTAATTGATGCTCAAGGACACATGACAAGTTATTGAGACATTGACATTTTTTGTTGTGGTATACCCACCACTGTTGTTAGCTTTTGTTTCAATAAATTGTTTGAGATTAAGAAATTACCATTGCATGCTTCTACTTAAATGCCCTACTTTCATGATATAATATCACTGTAGCATGAACTTTTTACATTTTCCATAAATTTCACCCGAAAGTCAAATACCCCTAACTTTTTGTGAGTAGAGTATATATGTATAGCCTACACATATTAGAGCCTGACCCATTTAAGGCCGATATGGGCCTTAAATGGGCCTATCACAAGTATATTGGATCGGCATATAGTTTTTCCGATATGCGCCAATATGAAAACTTTTTTTTCAGAACATCTAATGCAGAAAACGATGCTTGGGGTGATTTAGAAATGGTGTCATCACATAGTTTGTCCAGCAGGTCGAGCTCTCACTCCATTGTTTACAATCCTCTCGGCACTGTCTGAGCACGTGTAGCAGAGTTTAGCATCACAGCTGAGTTAATAAACAATGAGCCCATCATTTACCCCTTTCAATATAACTGTAATATAACCCTGTCCCTGACAACCATCATGTCACTCATGCTTATCACACCTGTTTGCTATGTTAGTCAGGTAGCTAGCCAGCTATAGTTCGTCAGTACCATACAGTCTATGGTCAGTACAGGCAGTAATGTAGCAGATTGAAAAGTTAGCATCAGAGCATCTCTTCCCTTCACTCTCCTGAGACAACCATCATGTCACTCATACTCGTTAGCAACATTAGCTAGCTAGCTAACCACGTAGCTACTTTCATACCTTGTCAGTTGAGTGGAAGCTAATGTGTTAGCATCTTAGCCCATTCTGCCGTCACATTAATCAGAGTGTAACAGTAACGTTACAGACTGTTTTGTTCAGGACTCAGTTTGGTAACGTTGCGCCCTCCAAACCGAACAGTTCCAGTCGTTATATGTCGTTAAAATGTATCAGAATTTTTTACTCCCTAATAATCGGTATCGGCATTGGCCCCAAAAATCCGGTAACGGTCGGTATGACTTCAGTATGACTTCTTGATGGTACTTACAAAACCTCTATTCTCAGCTTGTATATCTTCTCATCCTCATCCAGTTTCTCTGCAGGAGCAAAACATTAGATGAGCATTTAATTTATTCGTGTTTGTGATAAAAGAAAAATATTTGGCCGAATAAACAGACAAGCAAACCCACCAGACAAGTACAATCAATACAGAGATCACTAAAATAAAAACAAACAGCGAAAGAGAGAAAGAGGGAACCAAATTACCTGGGAGGAGCTGCACTGACAGGTTAAACTTCTGACAGTCACTTTCCTTTTCTTTAGGCAGAGCGTAATACAGCGACACCATCTGTCACAGATAAAAGTGCATCTTAAAGCAGTGAGGAACCATCAGGGCCTCAAAGAGGACCTAAGATAAATTCAAAATCAAATTTTATAAAAAGTATTTTTCGCTTCATTTGTATTTATATTCTCAAAATCACTTATTATAAAATCTAAATGTTTCTTAGTCAAAATGTACCTTCCCAGCACAACTGCAATCGGTAACTCCCACCCTTGGATCCATTACCCAGATTTGAAATCCACATATTGTACATTGAGTGAGTGAGTGAGTGATGAAGTCACACAATTGGTCAGCTGAGTGTTGGAGTTTCCTCATTGGCCGCTGCTCTATATGCAATATATACGAATAGGTACGTTAGTTACGTAGCTACGTACACTATGAGTACAGGCGCTGCCCTCTAAAACTACCGCTAGAATTACGGGTGGATAGTGCCAATTTAAGGATTACCAGGAGAATTTTAAATGGGATTGATTGGGACTGCAGACGAGAGACTGGCGGTGACATTGACCTGAGTGCATGGAAGGAACGTCTACTGGCGGTGGTGTGACGGCCCACAAAGAAACATTGTGGGGGAAAAGAAATTCGACTTGCCGGCCATGGCCCACTTGATGCTGGAACAGCCCATCTGATTGGGAGTTACATTGTCCCAAATAGGCTACCTATAGCCTGTAGGTAGCCTATATAGGACTGTGTAACCCCAGTCAGAAACTGTCTCTGATTGGTTGGCAAGTCAGGAACACAGCCTCTGATTGGTCGACAGATTCAACCCAAGGCATCATGGGATTGCTAATGGACGGCTAACAACAACAATAGCTGTTTTCAACACAGAATCACAGAAGACATTCAGTGTTGGATTTATCATTATGGATTTATTTAAGTCCACAAAAAGACACAGCAGTTCAAGGCTGGATTACAAGGCTTCTGAAAGGGGTACGCTCACAACGGAACACTAATTGGAACAGCACAACGGTAAATGTATGCTCTCCAGTCTCTGGCTGCAGCGTTCTGGGGATATTTGGGATGTCCTATATGACACCGTCGACCCAGCAGCGTGTAGTTAACGTGTCTGACAAATACTACACTACCTCGTACTACCACTGTTGAGAAGACTTGAGAATCATAAATCAGATGATCTATCATCACATCCATTCAGTTAGTGTTCAGGATTTTAGTGGTTGGTAGAGCGTAGCAATATTCAGCCACAGATTCTGTGCAGCATTGAAAGATGACCTGTGCATTGATTTCAAATTCAGCAATTTACTGTTTATTTTAATGTATTATTTATTTTATAATTCTTTGCTCTTGCAATGAATGAATGAATGCATAATTTGATTATGTCGCTATAATTTGTGCAATGAAGCTCTTGCTTCATTGCACAAATTATGCACCCTATGGTACTTTAACAAATCAAAAATTAAATTTTTAACTAAATTGTGAGGGGGCAATTTTTTCATAAAATGAAATGCATTGATTAAACCGTGGAATTCACATTATAGACATGACCACTGACTATGCCTGTAACAATCTGGCCACAATATAGCACATTGACTATACACAGTCCAGCCATATACTAGGTTTTGACCTAGTCTTGTTTTGCTGCAGATCAATCACCGTGCTACCTCCCTTTTTTGTACTCGGAAGGTTGCCGTCCTTCTGTCTACGAGACTCCTGATTCTGCTGGATGATGCGCAGTGAACCCCTTTTCACCAACGCAATTTGGTCAGTATTGGAAAAATTAATCAGAAAAGAAAACAAACACTGCCGTGCTCCATCATATCAGGATCTTACCTTGGCGAGCTACTAGGTAAAACAATGTCAGGGAGTGCTGTGATTGGTGGGCTTGCTGATACGTCTAAACAAAGCAACTGTCTGGAGTGAAATTCAAACTCACCAAATGCATTTTACCTCTAAGAGGTGTAGGATATGACCTGATCAGAACACAGCGACAATTCTGTGTGTTGCCCTGTACACATTCCAAAGGTCAAACGTCAAAGATGTTGTTACAGCCAAAAATAAGTGGCGAGGTAATTTAGCCACTTAACCAGATAATAATGGAAGAGAAGGTAAACAACATGGGATTAACAACATGACTGCTATTGGACCTGGAGTCATGTTTGTGATAACCTGGACTCAAACTCACAATGGTAGACGACCACTCTGGAATGTCCCCTGGACTTTCCGATTCCCCCTCCTGCTGATGAGCTACTTTCATCTAATCTTGCAATCCTTAAGTAGTTACTTTAATTCTATGTTAACTATTTCTTTTGCTACACAGAGATGTATGTGATCTGTTTACATGGAATAAGTTGATGTGTCATGTGGTATCATAATAGGAACTGAACTAAAAGGACTCCTTGGAGTGTCTGCCTTTCATCTCAGGACAGATGAGAGAGAGAGCTGGACACTCATTTGAATCTAAGGAACTGATGTATTAAATTACTGTATCTTTCCCAGTTGCTGACTGTACATACCTGTAGACATATGCATATATATATGACTTGTATGTAGATGAAACGTTGTAAGTGATTGACAGTTAAAATATTTTAAACCTGAATTAATGCTGTCTAACAGTTATTACTGCTTATTAATAGAAGTGTTTGGTGTCCTCCAACAGCTGAAGAAATCAAACTTTTAACTATGGAAGCATTAAATATGTCATAAGCTTCAGTAATTCTTTTGAAAGGAAATTAGGAACAATAGAAAATAACTGATCAGAATTAGGGTAGAGATGAAGTTTTGCGCCGTTGCTATTTGACACCCCACCTCCTCACAGACCACCATAAACAAGAAGAGGTGTCTGTGCCCTGGTTTTTCTCTCTTCTCTATCCCCCAGAGACCAGCCCTGAGCTGCACTACATGTGGTCCAGGACGCATCCAGCAGGACAAAACTTGGAAGAAGAAATCGTCAAAGTTTGAAGCCGCTTCAGTCTGACGGCTGAACGCCTGTGTTTTTGACATGACAAAAGTCAAGATGGTCAGAGCTGTGTAGAAAACCATTCCCGCCTTTTCAGCGCCTCCTAAGTTGGGGTGCGTGAAGATGTTAATCAACCCTGCTGAAAGAGAGACAGGCGACTATGCCAAGGTCGACTTTACTATTTTACTTCAATCAGTCACTTTACGCATACGATGTCCACAAAATTTAAATGTGTGGTTTACTATCTAAGTTCAACTTGATTCTGTTCCAAAGTTAATTTGTGGGTTATTTTAGACACTCTTGACTGATCACCAAGAGCAATTGTTAATCGGTTAGGCTGACTGTGAAATTATATCACTGGACGAATAATTGAAGTGGTTCTGTTTGATAATTCTAATTAATGCTATATTTCTGAAACTAAGGTAATATTCCGCTCCCTTTTACTTACAGAGGGAGGGTTCTTTAATCCATAAAATAGCAACAATTTCTGCCAGCTAAAATACCTGAGGGTAGCTATCAGTGCAGCTGCTGCTAGGACCAAGAGGAGCGGGAATACCACAGATTGTGTAACACCGTTTTCGTGAATGAACTTTGACGAAAATTTTCAACTGGTTAAAATGAGAGACCAACACCAGCACTGTAGAATTTGGTGCAACATGAAGACATTTCCATCAAAAATAATTATGAATGATTCAGAACTAGTGGATAACAGGACCATTGCAAAAGCAACAGATTTATTGCTGGGATTACTTGCTATTTAGCATGAAAATGAATGGGTCAAGGGTCTGAGATGACAATTCTGACCTCAGAAGTTTGTCAGTGCTACGACATCAGAATTCAACAAGCCACCTGCAACCTACAATTCGAAAACATTCAGGGACACTAGGTATACCAGCTATAGTCAGATTATAAGCTGTGTGTATGTAGATTCATGTTATGGTACTTTGGTACAGTACATGACTGTGCAACCAAACCTACTCATCAGTCGTATTATTTTAGGCATCATTGCTTCTTTATGCTCCAAAATGTGGTAAAAAAATAAGGTGGACACAGTACACTGTGCTATAATGTGGGTGTTTTTGCTTATGGCCATACATGATACCTTTTTGTTTGTTAAAAAAAGAAAAATTCCAGTGAAATTTGTTACAGTCTGTGTGTTTCTTTTAGCTCATTCATTCTGTGTCCTGGAGTCAGATTTGAGGGAAGAGTTAGCAGCATGCATCACTGTCTGATGCTGTGTTATTCTTGGTGGTTCGACTACCAACCGATGGTGCCAAAGTAAGGAACTTTCAATTTCTACACATAATGGCTTTAATATCGCAAAATGTGAACTGTTGTGTACATGTCCCTGTGTGTGCACTTTGTTCTTACAAGTACAAAGCTCTGAAAATAGAGCAGTTAGTATTGTAGGAACATTTCTAATGCATTCACAATCTACACAGCATAATGAAAATTGTCTTTGGCCTCATCTAGGATTCAAAATGGACACAATATTATAAAATAATAATAATAAAATGTATTAAACTTACTGTCAACGTTGCTTCTCCTGTTCCTGTGGCAGTCACAGTTATATTCTGGTTTATACTGTTGAGCTGTTGAGATTTAACATATGCACACGTGCAAACAAACACATACACATACATACAAAGGTAAAGCAATCATCAGGAATCATCACTAGGATGACAAGATCAATAGGAACAAACAAACACACAAAACTGAGAGGAATTCTGACTTTAAACCTGATTTTATATTTCTAACATCGAAACACATTTCTAGGTGTAATAACAAAGGAGTCATTTGAAGTGACAAATCCAGAGAGAATGATGACAAGCTCTACTTTAGCTTGTTACCCCTGTTTTTTCAGTGATCTTATAGGACAGTTACTATAAGGTTGGCTTTCACCAACCCACTGTACACTACATACTCAGCACCAAACAACAGGCAGAAAACGAAGACTAGCTGTTGGATACCAAACCTGAACTGTTGTTCTGTGTCTGCTGTACATTAAACTTTAAACCTGATTTGCACTGACTTTGTGAGTGTAGCCTGTGGGGTACTGGTTATGCTGCAATTGAAGCTGGACCGGAAATATTATGGTGTGTTGTAATAACTCCTCATTATTATGTGGACACCAAACAAAAAGAAAATGGCTCTGCAAATGCAGCCACCAGGTTTGATACAAAACACAGTTTGAGTTGCTGTGGTGATCCGACCACTGTTAGCAACATTGACTTTGCAGCCCATACTGTAGCTCTCTGCAAAAATCAGTTAATCAGGACATGACAAGAGAGGATAACAGGTCATAAAACTTGCAAATAGCAAGTAACGTCATTAGTACATCAGTATCTTTCTCGCTGCATATAATTTGCTATAATTGTATTTCCGAGTTTTAATAGATGAATGATGCACAACTTTAAGTGTAGAATAAAGAGGAGCTGAAACCTGAAAGACTAATATATTAAGGAGAGCAGAGAGAGGGAGTGTGCTTGTGTGAGTTCTTTTTCACTNACAAGATCAATAGGAACAAACAAACACACAAAACTGAGAGGAATTCTGACTTTAAACCTGATTTTATATTTCTAACATCGAAACACATTTCTAGGTGTAATAACAAAGGAGTCATTTGAAGTGACAAATCCAGAGAGAATGATGACAAGCTCTACTTTAGCTTGTTACCCCTGTTTTTTCAGTGATCTTATAGGACAGTTACTATAAGGTTGGCTTTCACCAACCCACTGTACACTACATACTCAGCACCAAACAACAGGCAGAAAACGAAGACTAGCTGTTGGATACCAAACCTGAACTGTTGTTCTGTGTCTGCTGTACATTAAACTTTAAACCTGATTTGCACTGACTTTGTGAGTGTAGCCTGTGGGGTACTGGTTATGCTGCAATTGAAGCTGGACCGGAAATATTATGGTGTGTTGTAATAACTCCTCAT
>NTHP01000341.1:0-18759 GCA_003416845.1 Oplegnathus fasciatus
TTTTAATAGTTTTGGGACAACAGTGGAGCTCTATGGCACAGAGAAATAAGATATATCAGGCTGGATACACACACAATACCTGTTAGTAGGATACATTCATTGGTGGTTTTGGTCTTTTCATGGGAGTTGTTGATAATAAGAAAAATACAGAATATCAACAGACATATCCCGGTCAAAAGGCTAACACAAGCCCAAAGACTGAAACTAACCTGCTTCAAAGCAGGCTAGATGCTACTGTATATGAAGTAACAGCAGTAAGAGAATGAGAGTGAGGTTTGTGTGTGTGTGTTTAGTACGTCAGGATCTCACCTGTTCTTCTGCGATGAGTCCAGGGTGTGTGTGCGTGTTGTCATTGGTGTAGTGCAGAGGCAGGCTCTGACACAGCTGTCCAAGCAGCATGGCCACTTCCTTCATGCTCCGCCAGCAACATACCAGCACCATCTGGGCTGTCACCCTGTAGCCCTCACCGCCTGGAGCCAACACACACACGCACAGTGACACACACACACACAAACACAAGTAAAAAGTGACATGAGAAAAGTTTGGTCCCTTTCTGGTTTATTACCTAATAACTTAAACACTGGTTTGTCTTATTATATAATGTATTGCGTTAAAGCTTTGTATTCAATGGAAACCAAAAGAAGTCCCAAGTCACATAATGTGCCTGCTTCTGTTGTTTATGTCACACACACACACACACACACACACACTTCGTTTTCTTCATCACTGTGAAGTTACAGTAGTTTAGTTAATCATTTAATAAGATTCCTAGAAGTATTGGACGGTGCACTGAGTAAATATAACATACAAAAACAAGGTCAAACACTGCCCCCATCAGGGCACCACTAGTACTGCACTCACAAGCAGTGATGACTTATTGGTTTTACCAATTGAATCCACTTCAGTCACAAGTAAAAAATAAAAATGACACAACTAGTGCAATGGTTTTCAAGATCTGACAGTGTGGGCCCCCCTCAGACAAAATCAACAACAACCCCCCTAACAGCCCTCCATTCACCCACCATCCCCCCGCTGTAATTTAAAATTGTTTGAGTTTTTTGTCTTTATGTCCACAGGTATTCAACACAGGCAAAGTGTCAAGTGTTCCAGGAATATAACAATCATGTTAACGGGACATTCTGAGCCTTGGTAATGTCAAAACATATTGATAATGCAACACCAAAAAAGGACATATTAATGGTTTTTGTCACTCTTTTGTTTAATTATTCATTTTGGACCTACACTTTCCATAATGCTAGCTATTAGTAGTTCCAGTTTGCAATGTACCGTGCCCATGAGTGCACAGACAACTATCACTAGATTACTTCTGCAGTTATAAGAAGCATCTTTTTTATACGATTTCCAAGTGGATTTATGGATGTTTATTCGTGATGACCGAGTTATGACGAGGAGGACTACGATCGTAGACACAAAATGCGACAACTGGGGGCTAAGTCTTTTAAATTACCTTAACTGTGTCCATGAGCAATGTGTCACAGTCACTGCTGGAGCTCCAACTGTTGGTAAACAGGCCAACACCAGCTTTCACCTATCCCTTTCACCTCACACAGTATCTTTGCCTCATGTATCTTCCTCCACACACACACCCCTTCAACTCTCCAACACCCCCCTGGGGAGGCTCACAGTTTGAATACATCTGAACTAGAGTAATATTGGACTGTTTAGACCATTGAGGCATGGCAAGACATTTTTCGGTGTAATGTTGAACGGCATCAGTATATGATATATATAAATGATATATATATATATATGATCTCTAACTCACCTGAGTCCAGTGACGGTGTGTGTGTGGTCTGGGTCTGTGTGTGATCATCTCTGTGGTGTGTGTCCAGCTCTCTGGCATTTGTGAAGAAGTCATTGGTGTCCCTGGGCTGAATCTCCTGCAGGATCCTCTGCAGACCTGCGGACGTCTCTGTCCAAACACACACAAAATAAAACACGTCATACTCTTAATATATTCTCCATGGTCCTTGTGTAAATTTCCATGACCTTGCTTGTATGCTCCTATCAACTAAAAGTATAGTTCTGTCCTAAATGTTCACTCTTAATATTTTCTTTTTGTGGATGTTTAATGAAATATAACCTGCAGCAACTTATTTACAATAAACGTGGGAAAATTGTAAAATCTATTCTAGCATTTTTTGGTTACCATATCATTCTCCTAAACTCCATGGAGAATTAAATTCTCCATCTTTTACTGTCTAGAATAAACAGCGATCCATTGTAATCCAGGATCCATGCTCAGTGAGACCCTTGGCTCTCTTTTGTTTTTCCATAATTTTCAGTTTTTGGATGCACAATCCTGCTTCATTTGTAATGCATTATTATTATTTTCTTACTCATATTGTACCTACACAGGGTTCCTACACCTTCTCCAAAGTCAAATTCAAGCACTTTGCAAGCTATTTCAAGGTGCATTTTCAAGCTTTTCCAGCACCTTACGGCTGTGGTAAATTATACTCAAATCAATTAGGCTCTGTCCAACTTATATTATTTCTTTATCTAAAAAGCGAACTACTCAGTCAGATAGCGATTTATTATAAATGCAATTAGAATTTCAAGCAGTCTCAAGCACTTTATTCAAAATCCAAGCACTTTTCAAACCTTGAAAACACCATATTGAAATTCAAGCATTTTCAAGGATTTCCAGCACCCGTACGAACCCTGCATAATACAAATGAAGAGGACCATGTAAAGATACACACAATGGGCGTCATGCCAGAGTTCGTTTTCACTATCAGCTATATTCATTAACTCATGTTGTCTATGGCCTACTCGTTTAATAATCTTACCTGGATATTGTGCATACTCTTGTATAGTGTGTGAAAGAAATTTATGCACGTCGCCATCCAAGCGAACATCCTCCATTACACCCGATAGTGTAACATCACCTAAGACTATATTCTCTCGTCCATCTCCGTCACTGTCATTTTCCCTTGACCATCTCCCATTTTAGTCATGGCTTGCTTTGCTTTAGAAAGGCGTTTTTGGCATCCAACTTCCTGCAAAACCATTCCCTCTTTATTTCTGTCACAGTACGGCTCTGTGGTGACACAGTATTGACAGCTATAGTAATATTTAATATTTATTTAAGTGTTTTGGGTCTTTTAATACTCACTTACTGCTAAATTTGTTATGTTTTCATCTGCTGGTTTCCGACAGCAGGACTTGAAGCTCTGCAGTGTCAAGTTCTTCTTTTGACTCTTGGGTTACATTTTGTGAATAAAACTTGCCACAAATGGACAAGAACAGGTACCCTTCATAGCAACGTGGGGGCATTGATTATGCTAATGACCAAATCTCACCTGCTCATGAATAGGTGGCATTCATCAAGTTTTGTGAATCTGACTTGGAACGCACATGCAAACGACCTCACTGAATAAAGCATGAGGGTTAGGACAAGAATATGAAAGTGTTCTTGCGTGAGGCCTAATGAGTGTCTGCAGCATAATCTAAGGCCAGGCTGAATCTGATTACCTGAGTCAGTATCCATGGGGATGAGTCCTTCTGGGGAGGAGCTCTGGACTACTGGGGAGACCACATCAGACATCCTGTAGCACACAGCAATCAGCTCGGACACCAGACATCTCCACTGCTCAGTCTGGCTCAGACTCCTAAATACACACACATGAACATACATTAAATACAAGCATATGGCTAAGGCCATGGCTGAATTTACTCTTCAAATACATGATAATAGAGAACTTTCTTCCGCTGCCAACAGCAAAGCAATAGATCCAAATGGAAGTAGGCGTGCATGTGTTGTTGAGATACATGTGCTCACTCAGTGTTTAGATGCTGCAGGACAGCAGTGATGCAGTGCGCTCTGCCATAGAGAGGATAGGAAGCAGCTGCCTGCAAGAGAGATGATTCAGCCCTCGACACCTCTAACTGCAGACAGCGCAGCAAGAACTGAACCACTGGGGACAGAAGAACAATAAGATCCTTATATTTAACATATAATATTTTATTCAGTGCCAACGCACATACATACATTTATTAGGGCTATGCATCTCACCAGCCAGTGTGTTAAGCTCCAAGATGACGGTCTCAGAAGCCTGGGGTGATGGGGAGGGCGGCTGGAAATCAAGGCCCTGCTCCTGCGCACAGAGAAGCAGAGCCTGGCTCAGGGCCGGCTGGTGGAGCAGCAGGTTGAGGAGGTGCGCTGCTGTGACGCTGTCAAAAGGCTTGGTGCTGGTACTGAGATCCAGAGCAGCCTGGAGCACACAACGCATCCTCTCCGGCACCTCACATCATAAAGACCAAAGTGAGATCAGTGAAAGAACTTGACAAAATCAAAAAGATGCCAAGATGCGTTTGTTTTTAGGGTAGGTTAGTAGGTTATTTTAAGTGTAGTGAGTGAGCCTGGTCCTCATATTAACCTGTAGTCCCACAGCTGATTGTGGGAGTTGCTGTAGTAACGTTGAGGCCAGTAGTTTGACTTCCAGGAAGTTGCTAGCAACACAGTAGAGGACATTCTGAGCATGGGCAGAGGTCACAACTTCACCGAGGGCAAACGCATCAGGCCCTGAGGAAAACAGAGAGGTAGAGGTGGAGAGACACAGGAGGGGACAGTGAGTGACAAGAGGTAGTGCATACACTGAGCCAGCTGGAGCAGCAGGTTGGCATCAAAGTAAAAAGGCAAGCCAGTAATGAATAGACTGCTGGTTCAGGCACCAACAGAAAGATGTATTCCAGAGCGGTGAGCTGGCTGCTGGTATTACATGAAATGTGCCAAGCATCATCACAAAGGTGTCCTTGAGTAAAGCACTGAACTGAACTCCTCCTCAAACTGCTCTGAACATGTTGGATGAAATACAACACCATGTCCTGATCTCTTTGGTGAACTGGCAACATTTATATGTACTGTACATAATGTATGAGCAGGAACACAAATGTCATTTGTTTGCTGTCGTATTATCTAAAAACGTAGCCTAGAAGTTGCAATATGTATGATGACAGTTCAGCCATAATGGTACTGGTGCTGAAAATAAAGGAAATGACTACAATGGCAGTCAAAATGACAATAAGACAAACAGAATCAGTGATCTCCTAAAGGCAGGTATACAGAGCTCAATGCATTATAACTACCTAAAGCATTATTTAACATTTTTGGTCTAGTCTAAAATGTAAAAATTTAAAAAGGCCGAAATCATCAGCTGTTGCTTTGTAAGTAATAATAATATGAAATATCCACTGTATGTACGTACCATTGAAGCATTTTTACACAGCCGTGTTGTTTTGTAAAGTGTGTTAAGTCATATATGAATGCCACTCATGAGCAGTGGGTGTACCTGTGCTGAAGGTGAAGAGCTGGCCCAGTAGACAAAGCAGGTGGAGGGACATAAGGCATTTAGAGAAGGAAGCTCCAGGGAGCAAAACCTCCAGCAGCCTCACACACAGCCAGCACAGGAACTCCTACATCACATACAAACAGACAACAAGCCCTTTAGTTCATTTTTCAAAAAACAAAAAGACTCAGGTGGACCTCTGCGTTGTTGTGTTCTGTTTCAGGTATACCTTGTACAGATGTATTGTGTGTTGGTCCCTCTCTCTCTGCCCCTGGTCTCTCTCCTGAATCAGTTTCTTCTGCAGCAGCAGAGTGCTGTCCTTCATTCTACAAAGCAACTGTATAGTAGAGCATTTCAAGCTCCATTAAGTGATGGTTTTGGTGTACACTGTATGTTACCAGCTTAACATTTCAAATTCAGGGAGAAAATAAAATCCATAAAAAAAACAAACACCAAAGACAATGTGAGGTAAATGGCTGACCTTCTTCAGCAGGCTGACCGTCTGCTGTCTGACGCCTGGTGACTGACTGTTGAGATTAGGCAGCAGGAAGTGGCGGAGCAGGTCCATTTCCTGTGAGGTCAGAACTTCAGTGCTGCGGTGGCTCTCACACACTAAGCCCAAAGCGTCCATCCTCACCTGGGTGGGAGGATTTGACGACACATAAATACAGTAGAAATCCAAGATATGAACACAGAATATATATGAAAACATAAAACATACAACACTGAAAACAGGGGCTATAAACCTGAGGATTCAGACATACTCACTTGATCATGTTTGTGTACCAGTGCTTGCTGGAGAAGGGAGAGGGGCACCAGTCCTCCCCACAGGCCCTCCTCTGAGGATGGAACAACACCCTGGGCCCTGGCTGCCCGCAGGCACGTCATGAGAGCTCCCAGTGCACCCCTGCTGCCAGAAGGACCTAACGAGGATAGAAAAACAGCGTTCATAAAATGGTTCTACAGCTGTCAAACTGTCATGACTGTGTTAAAGAATGACAGAACACTAACATGCAACGGACCTACCATGAGAACAACCGGAAGGAAAGACATAGTTGCGAACATAGCTGCAGATATATGGAATGTGAATGTGTTTATGTGCAGACATCTGTATATTTACCTGTGCTGCACGGTGGTGTGTCCTGCAAGGCCTGCACCATGTGCGCCACACTGGAGGGGCTGCAGCGTAACAGCTTGGGCAGGAAATAGTCCAGTATGTAAGTGGTCTGGTCCAGTTTGGCACGGCACAGCACCTGCAGCAGGGGGGTTACCCACGTCGCGTGCCACTGCTCCATCCAGTCCTCTGTGGCCGTCTTGCCTGCTGCACCAGCCTCACTGGCCAGCTGTGCCTTGTGGCTGACAAACAGCCTCTCCAGGAGGTCGCTGGCATAAGGAGCCAGGGTCTGGTCACCCATCAGGCCCAGGAGGCATGACGGCAGCTGGGGCTGGATGTCAAGCAGGTGCCCTGCCCCATAGAGCTCCACGAGGCAGCCCAAGGAGCCGTACTTCCCCCTCATGTGCCACTCCAATCCCAGCAGGCTTTGGGTGAGCTCTGTGATGTAACAGTCCTTGGTTGGGTCAGAGGTGGAGGGGTTGGTGTGCTGATGGAGGAGGAGAAGGTTGCGAAACAGGGAGCGGGTTTGGTGGCGGACTCCGTCCAGTGGGTGCTCCCAGTGGGAGTAGATGTGCTCCAGCAGGTTTCGCTGTAGCTCCGAACCTCCGCTGAGGGACTGTTGGAGGTGGGGAGGGCAGGGCTGCCTCTCCCCCTGCAGGCAGTCCAGGGCAGCACTGCTCCACAGGGTCAGTACCCGGGCCACCACCATGGCTGTACTGGACTCCTTTATACTAGAAGACAAAAAACAAACATGCTGTTTACACTTATATAACTGGTTTTTAATCACTTTGAGCTCTGGGCAACACATAAATTCTTTCTTTTAAAAAGGACCTCTGAGATTGTGATCCTTCTTCTGATGTAAGGATTAGAGTAGTCAGCACTGAATGGGGATCAGTTCAGCAGACCTACCTGACATCTAGATCCAGCAGTGTGTTTGGGACCAACAGCAGCAACTGTTCCCACTGTGGCCCTGGAAGAGCGCCCTTCCAGCTCAACATGGCCAGAGCCCCATGACACAGATACAGAGAGACACCCGGCGGGCGACCACTGGTACACAGACCCTCACACCTCTGCTTTAGCCACTGAGGGGCTGTGTTCAAACCCTCCGCTGAGCCACGCAGCAAACTGCACACCTGACACACACAAAGACAAGAATGGCCACAAACATTTTATCATCTTATAGCACAATTTATTGTAAGTTCAAATTAAATGTCCCTTTGAACCAGTTTTTTTCTAGCTACGCCTTTTTTTTACTGTGCATAATGTTGCTCAAATTCAAAGTCTTAATGAAATATCAATCTGTAACTGCTTTGCATTGTTAAATATCCTCAAAATGTATGCATACTGTACACAATCCAGAATTCTTAATCCTCTACTCACCACAGAAGCAACTTCATCTCCACAACCCATGACAGACCTGCTCAACAACACTACAGCCATGCCAGCTGTACTCTGCACTGACTGGATGAACTCCTCTAGAAACAGGAAAAGGAACAGAGGAGGAAAGAAGTGAGAGGGAAGTATGTCCACATGGGTACTTGTGGTTTCTTATTTCTCATTCAAAACTCTGGAGCAAAGAAAAACACTCAGCAACTACAACTGAGACTCCATTGAGCAAGGCACTGCACTCCATCTGCTCAAGCTGCTCAGAACAGATTTATTGTTTGTGATCAGAATCATTATCAGTCAAACAAAGTTGTAGTGTAATCCTCATTTCCTTCCTCATTAAATCTGATACAGCCTCATTTTCCTTAAGCATCTTTAAAATACTGTGAAGACCTGAGAACCTTTTTCTTTTACCAAAAAGATAAAACTGCAGACTCCTCCAGAGTTCTAGTCTGTGTATCACTCAGACTCATCATATCATCTTGAGGTCATAATGTTTAAAATTTTTAAATTTTATTATAAACCTTGTTTCCAGACTTTGATACTTCTTCTGAGAAAAAAGTAATAAATGACTAGAAAGGATGGGTATTGACTGATACTTCTGCACTGAAATGAAGGCGACACGTCTACTTCCACCAGCTGGGTCTCTGTACATGCCAGGTGCTTCCCCATCTTTGAGTCCTGTTTCTTACCGTCAGTGAGGATGTGAATGTAGCAGCCCAGGAGGCTGCTCAGTGTGTCCTCCAGCTTGCAGTGATTCTGTTCAGCCTGCAGGGCAGCGCTGATGATCTCTTGGGACCTCTGGATCACCAGCATGGAGGTCTTTACTGCAGCCAGACAGGACTGCATCAGCTGGGCCTGAGCAATGTGACGTCCTGCTAGACCACTTGGATAACAGCAGGGGGCGACAGAGACACATGGATAAACAACAAGGAAATAAAGCTAAACAGCTGTTACTTGGGTTTAAATAACAGGTACTATGACGCAAGTGATGTATGCAATAACTTGTGTCATGGCAAGAATAATAAATTCACTTTCAATATGTAATACTGAGACACAATTAAATGACAAGTATAAATCTAAGTAGAAAACAGATTATGCCTCTATACCTGTTCTGGTGAAGGTATTCACTCAATCCCTTGTGAAGGAACTGCAACACTACACAGAGAAGAAAAGAGTCAATGAGAGGTTTTTCTAAAAATTAGAAATTACTCACTTAAAACTTTTTAAAACAAGGAAGTTGAACACTAACCTTCAGGCAGCAATTTGTTAATGCATCTCTCACCTAAAGAATATTGAAAAGGTAGTTATTTGTCTTAACAACAGGGAGTAAGATTTATCTGGTATCTGTAGTGCTCAAAAGTAGAATACATCTGCAGCCAGAGCAAAGACAATCACCCACTCACCGAGAGTGAAGCCATCCAGACAGGCAGTGACGGTGTCTACAATGTGTGGATACTGGTCTGAAGTCGGGTTGGACAGACAGTCAGACAAGCAGGCAGACAAACTGTTTACAGTATGCTCTTGTAGCCAGGTTGGCACTGAACCTAAGGCACTGAGGAAAGCAACACACAGTGAACACAGTTATTCATCAGGGCCCATGCTCACTAAACAGCCTAAGGCTAAAAGTAGTTCCTAACTGGCGGAGTTAGGCGAAACTACTAAAAATAAGCTGGGTGTCAGATCAAAAACTTAGGAGTCCTAAAATTAGGGCTAAGAGTAATTCACTAAATAGCACTAAAAGTAGCTCATAAATTAGAGGTGGTCCAGAAGTCTAAGTAACTAAGACCTACTCACAGACAGTCAGCTGCTGCAGGAAATAAGCCTCATCACATCAGCGTTTTGTAAAAATAAAATGACAATGAACTTTTAATCCATATTTGGATGGCGGCCATTTAATAAGGATTCAAACAGCTCACCAACATATTGAAAACAATCCAATAGATGACAGTTTGCACAACTCAATGCTCCTTGGACACAGAATAAACAGTTCAGCTTCAGCCGTCTGACCAGAATTATAGCAACAGGGTCAACCCTGCCCCTTTTATGAGGTTAGGAGTTCTCTTTGTTCCTTGATAAAAGTTGCTCTCAGCAGCTTTGTGAATAGCTCTTAAGAGCAAACTCTTATTTAGGAACTTTTAGCTATGTACCTGGCAATGGCTCGTCGCAGGGGGTTCTTGGCCTGCAGGGAGGTGTAGACCAGAGACAGGGTGTGTAGACAGGCCTCCAGAAGAGCTCCATCAGGCTGCTCTTCACTCAGTGCCTCCAGCTGGGACCCTGCCTGATGCAGTACGGACACACAACGGTTATACACTGTATGGTAGCACTTCTGAAAACATAATGCATATGCAATATCATAGCAGACACACACTAATTTTGTTGTTGCACACTGTTTTATTAAATCGCACACTGCTCCCAAAACCAACCTTTTTAACCAGCTGGATCTGCTGCACCGGCTCGGTCAGCTCCAAACAGGACTGCAGGGTCTGGGCAACCTGCCTGACCCCATCCTCTCCTCCATCCACAGAGAGGGATGCTGAGAAAGATCATACATTGCTAAACATTAAACACACCTGGACTGAGTGCTCTGTGCTCTATGTTGGCATGTAATATCTTTCAGGGAGCACCAGCAGGATTAATTATACATGTTTCTTCTTAATTATTAAAATAGTTCATTTGCTCATCATTAGTTTGGCACCATTACCTATCAGCCTGTGCAGGTTTTCCTCATCCAAAACCACAGCCTCTACTTTGGCTGTCTTCTTCTTCACCACCATGACTCTGTCCTGTGTGAGGAGCAACAAATAGTTCAATTATTGTCATGAATGTATGAGAGTTTATCTGAAACAGCAATGTATATAAACTTATAAAAACCTGGCTTTATTATAGGGAATACAACTGGAGGTTCAAATCTCTCTCTCTCTCTCTCTCTCTCTCTCACACACACACACACACACACACACACAGACCTTTATGACCACACTTTCTTAGGTTTCTGCATATTTCGCTTTACCTCGGCTGCTGCTAGGACTGATGTTAGCCAACTATTGCTAGCTGTCTGGCACTGACTGTACGTCCAACATTAAAAGTCGAGACAGACAGACGGACAGACGGACAGACACAGTAAACACTGACACAATAACACAACGAGACGCTCACAAAGAGCCGAACAGCTACATTAAAGTGTAAAGTTAAACATAAGTAGCAGTCACCTCAGTTCAGCATGTGGTTTACTTGCAGCTCTTCTTCAGCTGGTAGCTGCATCCGAGCTCAAGCTCGAGGAGAAAAGCTTTCACTTCCGGTATTCATTTTTCAGAATAAACAAACTTTAAACACTATGTCCAATAACTAAATAAAATACCACTCATATCTGCTTCTTCTTTATATTAGTTTTTTATTAAGTTGATTACACTATTAAAATAAATATTTTGTCCAACATCTGTAGCTGAACAAACTTTACAGACTTACATGTATGTTGTACAACTTTTATTTTAAAGCTACACTTACTCAGCTTCCGGGTTTGTTCTCGCTGCCTTGACGACCCGTGGTCCATGCTGCACATGTGAGACGTCACTTCCGACAAATTGTCACAGACCGCCCTCAGAAGTTGCTCTGTCCATAAAATAGCGCTCCGGCTTCTGATTGGTGGACAGCACACGTCAATCAAACGCAGACTCAGAGGTTATGCAGCGCAGAGAAACGCCCACCGAGTAGGTGATTGGTTGCTTTGCGCGAAACCACACCCTCCAAATCCAGCCCGTCTCCAACTTTTGCCTGAGAGCTGAAATGAAATCCTTTGGGAAAGAGAGAAATTCACCGTTTTTGCCCTTGAATTAGGCTTTTCTCCACCGGAATAAGAAACGTATAGACGCTGGAGTCGACATGGCGTGAAGTCACTCGTGTAGTTTCTATCCATCAAATATTGTCAAAGGTAAGTCGCGAAACTTTGATGAAAATTGCAGTTTTTTAATTAAATAGGAACAGCAAAAACAGTTGTCTATCTAAGTGACACTGTTTTAGCTAAAGGTGTTTTTATAGTAAGAATGGTTGTTCACTTGTAGGACAAATTGAGTCTTTTCTGAACACCAGTTTCTCAGTTGGCCGCTAACAGTGATGATTTAGTTGAGGACACTCATGGATGTGAATACAGTGGTCTGTACTGTTTGCCATTACTCATAAATTCACTCTTTTTTAGCAAAGAAAGTGGTGCTATTTGTGTCTTTGACTATCTGGTATTATATTTCTTGTTTCAGAGCTATAGCCTTAACATGTATGCATTTACACAGACAAAATATAAGTTTCTTTGTAAACTAAATGTCAAAGGAAAGAAAAATACACAAGCTCTGATGTGTTATAGTTCCATAAATCCAGTTTGAAGCACCACAGACAATTTAAAGTCAGCCCTTTTGCCTCAGAGTGGCTCACTGTAAGTCTCTGTATGAATACTGAAAGCATCTGGGGGGATTATTTCAGTGTTTAGAAAATGAACAAACTTAAAATATCCTGTAACACATACTGTATTTTATTTATTACAAAAAATACAATACATTATTTATTATAATGTATTTATTTCCCAGTGAGAAGTGTATTATCTCCACACACTGTAACTTTGAAACACATAAACAGTGAGTAGTAGGGATCTCATGGCTTTTAATGGCTCACTACATCACTGGTCCAGACCAAAACACGGGGACGCACTCAGACAGCAAATTGTGGCCCCGCTGTCTCTGCACACTCGCACGGACTTTACTCCACAGGAAGTGAGACAGAGGGAGAGACAAAGAGAAACTCGGAGTCAGGGTTCAGGGGTTAAATGGCCTTTAATGTTTTCCACCAACCACATCCTTTTATCATCACTGTGGAATGAAGTTCGGAGGAGATGGAATAGATGAGCGTGCTGAAAATTATACATCCTCCGTTGTAGAAAACTGACTAATATTCTCAAAGGATCTTATTAAATTCTCCAAAACATGTACTTACAAGGAAATTTGAGTGAATTAACTAACTAAAAATACCCTCCATAAGGTAACTATAACATAAGTACTATAAGTTGTAAAATAAGAAGATTACTGTGATTTTAATTAGTGTAAATAAAAGCCCTTATTTAACTAAAACCTTAACAATAAACGAGACTATGAAGAGGGTGAGAGAGGGTGGTCTTACAGAGAATCCATAATAAAACTTAATTAGGCTTGTCAGTGCAAACACTACTCTTGCTAGTGCAAATTACAGCATATTATTTAAAATGATTTTAAAGTGTTGGTTGACAAAGTATCTTAATATCTTTGTAGGCCTTTTTGGAATGGATAATGTGTAATTAATATAAGAGCAGATATAAGATATCACAGTTCCTTAACTTAACTTTATTTGTAGGCCTTATCCACATGCAGTATGTCATATTAAATCCCTTGACCTCAGTTATTTATGTTGTTTTGTGGGATGAGAGCTCTTTTTTTTCCCTGCCTTCGTCAGTGTTTACCACAGCAAACAGGCAACAGAAATAAGCCTGTGGAAACCAGTTTATGGCCTCCCTCCACACATGTTTGCAGTCTCTTTGTGAGGAGGCCAGGCTGGTAATGAGAGGTTATTACTTGGAAGAGAAACCCAGGCTTTCTATCTTCCTCCTCCTGCTGCCGCTGTCCTCCATCAGAGATCCTCATCTGTCTCTCTCATCTCTTTCTCTCTCTCTCTTTCTCTCTCTCTGTATTTACTGCCTGTTTCCCTGCGATAGCACTGGAAAACATGATGCAAGTCCATCCCAGGGTGGGTGTCGAGGTGTTTTGGAGCAACAGTGGTGTTTTTCTGTTTGGCTAAGCTAAGTGGTACGCCCACTGCCCACACTGGTCCAGCTGGGCTCGACCCTGGAATATTTCAGGTGCTGGCTGGTGTCAAAGCATCTGCCCAACAATAAACCCTCTGTCTGTTCTTTTTTCCTTTTTTTGTCTGTGTCCAGATATGTTGGTGCCTATTTGGGTTAGAGACATGCAGTACAGTATATAAGATGGCCATTGGACTGCTATTAAAAATTCAAAAATCAGATACTGTTTTCCATTTCATGATGAGCATGATAAAGTTTTATTGATTTCATGTTATTTAAAGAGCTGATAAATTCAACACTTCTTGCCCTAATGAAATGCTGACACAAGTACGCATCAACCCTCATGAGTTTCACACCTGAAGATGTTGAACAGCCGCACAAAAATCATAGATTGTCCTCCAGAAACCTGTCTTCAGGGACAGTAGTCTCTAGCTGACCCTGATCTCTCACCTCCCTGTGGAGGGGGAAATGAAACGAATATTTTTCCCACAGAGAACATATAGCGGGCCACTGTATTATTCTGCGCGCACTCTCGGTCTCTCACTGCTGTGTGTTTGTCTGTGTGTATTTTCCAAAGGGTCGGGCGGCATGGCGGAGGGGGAGGAGGCCATGAGCCAGGAGGACTGGAAGGAGAAGTGTATGGTCCTGGAGGCGCTGCTCATGAAGTTCAGAGTGCAAATCATCAAGATTCGAGAGCTCACTGCTGACAAGGTTGGTTCAAGTAGACTTAATTCTGTAAATCTGTTCTTGACAAATTCGTCATCGCTGGAACAGTTGTGGCCAAATGGTGAAAGAAACAAGTTTATGATTCATATGGTGCCAGTTTGAATCTTGTCTGAGTGAGGGGAAGTGTGTAGTAAAGCTGCTATAAAGGTGAGATGTCTGTACGACAGTGTATACACACAAAGGCTGCTTTCCATTTAGCTAAAGTGGCTCCTCGCTTCACTGACCAGCGTCTCTTCCTCGCATCTTATCACCTCCCAACGGGGATGCAAGAGAGAGATGCGAGACAGAGATGCGAGGGTGTAGGAATAGTATTTACCAAATCGGACATCCTCGCTCACTCCAGCATCATTTTGAGGAGATGGAAATCACTCATGGTGCACAGCGTGATGCACGGACCGTGACTGATAGAAATAACCCCAGCAGACAATTCAAATTTGATTACTGAAAGAACAGAACAGGTGTGAGGGAGAAAACAGATAGAAATGGTTGGTTGGTTTGTAAAAGGCAGGTAAAGTAAGTCTGTCCTCTTCAGGTTCAGGCTGATATTACAGGACTAATAAGTGTGCAGATGTATAGGACACATATTTGGATGAGCAACATCATTTTTCCTGAGTGAGCCAAGATGCACTTGAAACAGAATGTAGGAGAAGAAGAAGAAAGTAAAAGTCTTTTGGCTGGTAAAGAAAAACTAGGCAAAGTTTTATGATTGATAATTCAGGTTAAACATGCATCTGATCATTTTTATTATTTGAATAAACAGAAAATAACACTGAGGCCACCGGTGTTGCTGATATTCCTGTTTCCATGGATAGCTTACACAGTAATACTGTTTCCACGACAGCCAGCTTTTCCTTTTACTGTGCAATCAGATCAGATTGTTGAGTCATTGTTTGATAGGTAATCTCTGGGAAGATTTGGCCACTGCAGCAAAGACGATGTCTAAATAAAGAAAATCGTCAACATGTGGTCCTCATAAGTACAGGAGGACATCCACTCTCAAGCAGAGAGTCGTGGTGTGTCTGGTGGGTACAGAGCAGGCCGTCCCTCCCAGCTGGCCAGCACTGGGCCGGCCCAAACTGTTCAGTGGCCTAGATCTGAAGCCTCTCTCCAGGGAGGCTGATTAGAGCTCTAATGTAAACAGCAGTCTGACCACAGGGCTCCGCCACGCACTGCATGATGGGATTGACCCAGCTCCAGTCAATTACAGAGTCAAAGTAAGCTCAGCTGGACAGCAAAACAAACTCCCGGAGAGACTTGGAAGAAAGATTGGCTTTGGTGGCTTTTTGCAGCCCACGTAGCACATGTGAAAGTCTCTGCTGCGTAGTCTTGGCCTTATGCATCCAGTTGACAGGTTGAATTAACTACGTTAAAGCATTTTTCCACTCAAACATCATAAAACACACCATTAAACTCAGAATAACACACAATATGTTTTTGAGAAGCCTCGGCGCAACTATAATATTATATAATTCACCTCAGCTTCACTTTTTCTCCTTCAGTGTTTACTCCGTGTCAGTTTAGTAGATTAGAGCTCAGTTGCTTTGTCTATATTGTGTGGCAGTTTAAATTTGTTATTTTGACGTTAGTTTGAAAAGGCTTTTCTAGACTGGGGCCACCACCTCACAGCCCTCAGCCTGCATGACTGCTGTTTTGCTCAGTACACTAATATGCGGTCAGAGCGTTTGTCGTAAATCTGATGAAGAATAGCACTAATCCTTTCATCTTTACCACATACGGCAGATCACTGATTTAGTTCCCAAGGATCCGGAGTTCAACCAGAGTTCAACCGTTTTTCTCGAAGACCAACACTGACAAAATACCTTTGGACCACAGATATTATGTGCTGATATTTAATATCTTGTATTTTTCAATTCAATTCCATTAAGTTTAGCTGGGTAGTATAAAAATGTATCTGCAAATTATCCAGTAAACACAAGTTGCATCATATCAGAGATGAATGAAACTGATTGGCCACCATCAGACACACAGTATATTGCCAATTCATACAGATGCAGCGATCAAAGCTAACTTCAAATCTGCTTTTCAATCAGTTATTTGAATATATAACCTAAGCACAGTCTGGAAGCATCATCAGGGCATGCTACACTTGGATCATGATATTTTTCTGTTCCACTGCAGCTGTCAGAATGAACATGCCGTTATTTTACTCATGTAGGTTTGTTGCAGAATGACCCGCCACCCTGTGCTCCCTGACCTCCTGATGCTATGAGCTCATCATGTTAACATCCAGACCCCCCGCTGGTGTTTTTTCTCTACTGTGGCTCCCACCGCCTCAGCCAGGGCTTGTTGTTTTAAAGCTGTGCGGGGGCGCATGTACGTCACTACAAAATCCCGCTAATATCTCACTGTGGAGGAGGCTAATAAAAGGATGAAGAAGTCATTTTGAGCGGTGATTCGCTCTATTGTTGAGGCCTCTGGTGCTGAAAAACAATAGGTTAGTGTCCATTCATTGATCTTAACTGCAGCATTACTATACTGGACATTAACAGTGTGTATCATATGAGTGTGTGGCTCAAGACTCAGATTCTATAGTATCATTTGAGAAAACACCCTTTTTTTATCACTAAGATTTCTTTAAAACTCAGTATGTTTGCTTTTAAAATCTTTATATTGCCAAAATATAAATGTTAATTATTGGAAATAATTTTGAATTGTAAATCAATCTGTCTAATTGAGTGAGTTGAAAATTAATTAACATGAATCCGGTAGACTTGGCAAATTGCTGAAGTCCTAGAAAGCCTGTGAGAGTGGATGGAGGGAATGAGGGGAAGAAAAAGAAAGAGAGAAAAAAATGAAGCCCTGTGTAAAGATTGAGCTGCCCAAGGGAGGAAATACCCAGTTTAGTAAATAGTGTGTGTGTGTGTGTGTGTGTGTGTGTGTGTGTGTGTGTGTTGCACAAGAAGTGAGTTTGCGAGTTGAAGCAGTCAGTTATTCTGCGTGCACATGTGGATCTATGCAGGTCACGTCAAATTCATTTATAAGCTGTTTCTAACATAGATTTTGCACAAAAGTGAAAACTCACGATATGTGCGTGGGTGCAGCTATTTGGGAGGGACGTTTTGGCCAGCGGGGCCTCCAGCTGTAACAGTAGGCTACACATCTCGTGATGGAGACAAAGAGGCCATGTGTGTTACATTTTCTGTCAGCCTCCCCCCTTCAACCGAACACACTCGCTGATCATTTTGATCTCTCTGTCTGTGTGTCTCCCTGAGAAAAATTATGAACCTCACACCTTCAACCCTTTTATAATTCAGGTTCTTCACCATATTGTGGCACTCTGCCCCAAGTCCACTGGGACCTGCTGGAGACTTGATCTTTACTCACAAATATGTAGTTTCACTTTTTAAAGGCTAAATAGACAAATATTACTCAAACAGGAGTACGTCGTGCACTGGTCGCCAGACTTATCCTTTAAGAGGGAAACTACACCCATAAGAATACACATACACACACACCACATATAGCCACACTGTACATACAGTAGACACACACCAAACCACAAGGGGTGGAGTGGCATATTCTGGTTTGGTCTACCATTCGGATTGATTCCACATTTGGAAAGAAACAAAACATCTGCCCATGTGGTAGACAGGGTGTACTAACCATGTGGACCAATCGCATCTGACATGTCAGCAGGTTCAAAAATAGTATTATGCACATCACCTGGATGTCACTTACCACGTCATTAGACATATACTGTATACATATATATATATAAAACTCTTGACACACGCACACACCTATCCTCTTGATATGCTCCGCTCCTCTTTTGATGAAATCTTCCTCCCCAGCTGGCGAGTCACCACCACATAGATGCCTACGGCTAACCTTGAGCTAACCTAGAAGTTATTCACACTTTTTTTGCCCTCAACACAGACGTTGCTTTTCTTCGTGTCCATCTCCACTTGCTTGTGTTTATGTTTTTATGTTTGGACAGCTATGTGCTTGCATGCCTGTCCTGTGTGTCAAAGGAGACTTGTTTTTGAGGTGAGTTTATCCCTCTATTTGTTCCCAGTTTTCATTTTATTGAACATATTTGACAGTTAACAAGTTTTAAATATAGTTTTAGAGTGTTGGTGACTATATTTACGTCCTAACTGTAACTTTATTCGGTGAACCTATTTGGCATTAAACCTGTATAACTGTAGGTCAGCACTGTGAGTCGTAGCGTCTACAGAAAGAGGCTTTGTGAGCTGGCTGTCTGGCTGCGGATGGAGCGATGGGGGCGTGGATGGAGTTCAGGGGGAGGTTGGCCACAGAGCTCCAGTTGTGGAATTCCAGGAATGGAAGTTGAGCTGGAGTTTGGATCTGAACAGGGAATTGACTGCAGAGGTGATAGAGCGTTTTTCGGAGGTTATGGAGGCTGAGCGAGAGTGGGGGTG
>NTHP01000341.1:24627-43666 GCA_003416845.1 Oplegnathus fasciatus
TTTTTCCCTGGGTGCAAAAGAATGTAGAGGAAGATGTGGCACGCAATTAGTCTTCACAGACACAAAGACGCATGCAGACAACACAAACTCTCCCAGATTTGGAGTTAAAAGATTCAGTTATGTCTGCCTGCTGCACACCTGGCTGGAAAGCGGCTGTCATGCTCTGGGAATGTGGACAATAATCTTGGATGAAATGTCTCTGTCCTGATAAGCCTGTGAATATTCTCATTCATCCAGGTCATAGTTATCTCAAGGAAATTGAATCGAACGCAACTGGATTTTTGGTTTAAGTCTAGCCTGGTTAAACAAGCACGAACTGATGAAGCCTCTTGGATGAGAGGTGAAACGTCTTCACAGACAAAACCAAAAATCCAGTTGCGTTCGATTCAATTTCCTTGAGATCTCTGTCCTGATCAAAACCTCACTAGATCCCCACAGATTAAATGAAAGTACTGTTCTTTGCAGTGACATTCTGCATCCTTATTGAAATACAATCACTCGTAGTCACTTCCATATTCTATCTTCAAAATCTCTCTGTCCAGTGTTTGTGTCCCGAACTATTCAACAGCTGCTTGTGTTCAACCAGAGAGAGAAATTTCTGATGTTTGTTCATCCTTGACCAAACTTGTCTTCTTTCACCAGAAACAGATCCGACTTCAGGATGCCAAAACTGTGGAGGAGAAAGCAGCTAAGATCAAGGAATGGGTGATGCTAAAGTTGTCAGAGGTAAATAGATTATGGCATTAGATAGAAAGTTGCCCAAACTTATTCATATGGATGGAAAAGTGTCAGAATGTAAGCTGGATGGTGAGTTAGGGTCACCAGTATGTCATTCCCTTGGATAATTCCCAGGTCCAAGAGGGGGTTTTATGTTGAAACATATTTATCTTTCAGTTTGAGGTGGAGAACGCAGCATTAAGAGAAAGCAACAAGCAGCAGGAGGCTCAGATTGTGGAGTTACAGAAACAAGTGCAGGGTAAGAGCCTTTTATGTCCTGAGTCAAATATGTGTTATGTCAAAATTAGCCTGACCACGAGGACATTAAATAAGTGCTACTATCAAGTGCATGCATGTGTAAACACACACACACATGTGCATAATAATACTGTTCAAACATGTTGGTGTTTGTGTGTTTGCAGCCTTTGAGCAGAAGTGTGGTGGTGGACGAGGAGTCCTGTGCAGACCAGGTGAGGCCCAGCGTCTCAGCAGCCTGACGTTTGGCTGTTTCCAGGTGAGGGGGAAGAGCCCCCAGGTCCTCACTGGACCAGCACCCTCCCAGAGGACCCTCAGCACCCAGGGAGAGGCTGAGGGAAGAGAGAAAACTGGTAAGCCCCCATAGGTTCACAGCTGTGGATGTGGAAACAGATTCTGGGAGTCTGCGTATTTCTGGGTGAAATAGGACACAAGCTGGACACAGGAAGGCAAGGTTTCATAGTGGAAAATGGAAAGTGACTCAGAAGACCTTTTTAGCCATTAGGTCATATCCATGGTGTCTTAGGCAAAGGTTTTCACTACCATATTATTTTGCCACCTACTGCATCTCACGGGCCAGAGCATGGATTGTGAAAAACACAATACACAACAACACAATAACCATTTTTCCTTGAGGATTATGGAAAGAATCTGTCTTTGCTTAATAATTATCTTTACACGTGTAAGACAGTGACATTACAGACAGTATGTAGATTGTAGTCAGTAGTTGAGCACAGTGATGCTTTGAGCTGAATGCTAACATTAGCATGCTATCATGCTGGTATTATCAGGTATGGTGTTTACAGTGTTCACCATCGTTGTGTAGCGTTTTAGCATTTTATCATTTGCTATTTAGCACTAGTCACAAAGTACAGCTGAGGCTGATGGGATGTCATTCGTTTTGCAGGTATTTGATCATAAACCAAAACATGCTGACTTGATGAAAAATTAAGAGTCGGGGTCGACCAACATTAACAAAACCAAAATCATATACCAAAAGGCTTTAATTTAGTCCGAAAAGTTTGCTGCACAATTTAACTGAAAATGAATCTGAAATTGAAAAACTCACATTTTTAAAGTAGATTTTTATTTTTAGAAAAACGCTGAACTTGTTTTACATTGTTACTCATTCATTATGAAATTATAACCCATATGAAACTGATTTTTTACACCTAACACTTGTTTGTTTTGCCAGAGAAGAGTAGCAAGCAGAAAGTCTCCTCAGGGACGGACGGTGAAGTCCAGAGACCGGACCAGACTCTGGAGGATGACAGTGTGTCTGAAAGCCTAGGTGAGAATGCATGTGGACCTGAGTCTCGTGGTGTCTCCTCCGTGCTCTCCAGCGCTGCATCAGAAGGGGAGGGAGGAGGGTGTGAGGGCAGAGGAGGAGGTGGAGGTCTGGAGTTCAGCCGCCCCGGCAGTGAGACCTACCTGACTGCTTCTGACGACAGCAGCTCTCTGTTCGACGATGACATGCAGCGTGCCGAGCGGCCCGGCTTCAGCCTGCTGGGGTCGTCAGATGGGACACTGGGAGGGTGTAAGGAGGGAGAGGAGGGGACACACAGGGCCAAGCTGGAGGACTGCACCTCTGAGGAGCTCAACAAACGTTTCCAGTCACAGAGACTTGACTCCTCGTCCTCGTCCAGCGAACCTAACACCCCCAGCCCCATCCTCACTCCAGCCCTCACCCCTAAGCGACCCAACCCACCTCAGGATCCAAGGGACAACCCGGCCTCGCCCAAACAACCCCGGCTGCGGACCCCAGCAGGGTTCGGGTTGATGAATGTGGCTCTGGCCAAGAAACACCTGAGCCAGCCACCAATCAGCAGTGAGGCGGCACACGGTCAAACACGTAATGCTCTCAGCATGCTGCGCCCCCTCCGACCGCAGGAAACTGACCTCGACCAGGAGCAGGAGGATGGCATGGAGACGGGCAGGGACGCGCCTCCTCAAGTCCTCCCTAGCTCACAAACTGCGCCTGCCTTCCCATCCTTGCAGACCTCACCCGGTCCACCTGAACCTGGTACAGAGATCAGCCCAGAGAGGCAAGACTGTGACAGCTCAGTGCCTGTCATCAAACCTCCTACGCCCCCTTTACACAGGCTGCCTTCCTGGGTAAGATAATAAGATAATTTCTTTATTACATATTTTACATACATATTTTCTTAATGGTATAATTTTCAGTGTTTTAAATATCAACTGATGATTGTTCCACAGGAGAGTCGTATCTATGCTGTGGCTAAATCAGGGATCAGACTGTCTGAGACGTCCTGCACAGACCCTGCTAGCAAAGGTAAGACAGGGGGAAACAATTAGGTCATTTATCAACGCTCTCCTGCTCTCTCAGCTGCAGGTGTTCAGCTGAACGACTGACTAACTGAACCGTGATCTGTGTTGCAGACCCCTCCCTCCAGTCCTCCTATCCTGCCTTTGTAATGTACACATCCCTCATCTATAAAAACATGACTACACCAGTTTACACTACTCTGAAGGGGGTAAGTGTAACTTTACACTGCAGGACTTACTGCTACATGTGAACATTCTCCTGCTGTGTATTTGATCACCTGCGGACTTTATCTGAACAGTTTGTTCTGTATTTATATTGCCCTGTAATGATGTCAGCTAAACTGATGTTGACGTACAGTCTTTGGCTCCGTCTATGACTGTGTTCAAGTGCGCACCCATACTGTGTTGACCACCATCCCACTTCCGTCTTGCAGAAAGCCACTCTGCTGAGCAGCAGCCCATTTTCAGATGAGTCGTCCAGCTCCGAGGAGTCATCAAGTTCAGGAGAGGAGGACGGCTCCCTCTGCAGCTCCCACGCCTCCTCCAGCTCCCGTAAGGACAGCAGCCCGGGCAGCCCACGCTCTCTCAAGAGAGGTACAACACACTTATACTGGAAGGTTTTTGAGAAATCCCACAGCTGCTGAAGTTAAAACTGTCCTTGAACACAGCAGCTGCTGCAGTGTTCAACCCGAAACCAATTACTGCAAGTTTCCAGTAGAAATTCATGGTGTGTCTGTGACAGCCAACAGTGGATTTACAGCTGTCTTAATGCACAGTAATGAAGGTTATAGCAGCATTCCACTGTTTCTTATACTGTAATTGAGTTTGGGCTCTGATACCTGTTCGCTAAATTTTACAATGGAATTATCTGTGTTTCTGTTTTGAAGCAATATCCATTTAATTAAAGGATATTTAAGGCATATTAATTAATTAATTAACTTGTACTTAAAAAGTAGATATTTGCTGTCTTACAAATATAATGAGGCTGAACAAAGCCTGTAGATGTTTGTATTTATATATTACGTTGTCAACGTTACTTTTTCTTCTCCTCCAGCTGTGTCCATGTCTTCAATGACATCAGAGAGCGACTATGCCATCCCTCCTGATGCCTACTCCACCGACACAGAGTGCTCTGAACCAGAGCAAAAACTCCCCAAGACCTGCTCTTCAGCCAGCGACAACGGCAAGACTGTGAGTCCGTGTGTACATCCCTGGATGTATTCTTTGGGAGATTGGCCTGTTGATCTACACATCAGTAATCGCTCGTGTAGATTACAAGCTCCTGTGTTACATGTTGCCTTTTGGGGCAGTCTCAAGTCTTTACGCAAACCTGCAAGTCGATGCACAGTGTAATAACACGGCAGTAGTTCCACCAGATTTGAACATTTGTGTTTCAAACACAGTTAGTGTGATATTCCGTTATGTAGGAAAATTTTACAAAACTTTGTTTTGCATTGACTTTAATAAAGGCAAAATCACTGGCGTTCAAAATACATGTTTGTTTTGTTACTTATCCATACAGATTTACTTTTGTTTATTTATATTCTTGTGCATTGTTTTTGTCCACACATAACATATAACAAACTACATAAACTGTGCTGTAGACATGAAGTAAAATAAATTAGTATGACCTCAATCTGTTAATAACTCATTAAATGTAAAATCTTCAAAATTTTAAATCTAAATTTTAAGAAGAAACATTTTATTTACTTTACTTCATTCTAGTGAGTATCCTCTGCGCTGTACACTGTATTACATCAAACTGAGCAGTGTTGTATCTTGTAGGAACCAATGGAGAAGTCAGGCTACCTGTTGAAAATGGTGAAGACCTGGAAGAAAACTTGGAAGAGACGCTGGTTTGTCCTCAAAGACGGAGAGCTGCTCTACTATAAATCACCTGTGGGTTTTATACAACACATTTTTTTCATTTTGTTGCTTTATTATGGAAGTCACGCTATTGAAATTTTAGAATTTTTTTTAAATATTCTTTTTGAGCTTTTATATGTTCCAAGGGGGTTTATTGCTTAACACTAAGTTATGTTTTATAAAATGTATAAACATATATATCTATCATTTATTGGCATCTTCAGTGTATTTGATCTTCTATCTCTAGTTTCTTGTTATTAAATGTGGTATGAATGGTATTAATCTTTTGGTCTGTTGACAGACCATCTGTATTTATTCAGCTCAGTGGATATAGGTCTGTACCTCTGCAGTGAGCCGCAGTAAAACTGTATCATTCTCTCATAGAGTGATGTGATCAGGAAACCTCAAGGTCAGATCGAAGTCAACGCCACCAGCAGCATCGCCCGCGGAGAGGGAAAACAAGTCCTCCAGGTATCCAACCCTTCTTTTGAGACTTTTGTCCACTATTAAACACATATACCTACTCAAACAAAATGATATCAAGTCAAATCTTTGACCCCTTTGATCACAATCCCCACGATCCCCTTACTCATCCTCACCTTCACCCTTGTTTTTGTTGTTGTGCGTAGATAGTGACAGGGAAGCGTGTGTACTACCTGAAGGCTGACTCTCCTAACCTGCTGGAGGAGTGGCTCAGGGTGCTGCAGAGCGTGCTCAGGGTGAAAGCTGCCAGTCCTCTCTTTACCCAGCCGGATATTCGCCCCGGCATGAAGGGACTGCTCATCAAGGTCCGACAACTTACAGATACTGACCCAAAAAAAATTCAAAATACCAAAATACGTATCTTTACCAAAATGAAAAGGTGGTTTTGTGTGCAATAACCCACATTTTTACTTCTCATATACTTTTACCACCACATATTTCCTGTTAGATTGTCACTGCAATTAGTGAAATTTGTACTTGCTCTATGGCAGGTGAAGCACGGCTACTCCAAGCGGGTTTGGTGTGCTCTGATTGGCAAAACCTTGTACTATTTCCGCAGCCAAGAGGACAAGGTAAGATTCAACATAAAAACTTACAGGGTGTATTGACAGAACTGTAATGCTCTTGTCAGATTAACATTTTTGATGTTTTGCCTGAAGTGACATACTCGTCTGCACTCATGTGACTCCTTTTAAACCAAGACCCAAAAATGTATCTAAGGTCAAGCAATAAATCTGCGTGAGTCCGTGTGAATTCCCCCAAAATCAAACATTTATGAAGATTTAAGGTTTCAATGAAACAGTAGCAGTAAGTGGCAGGACTGAAATCTGTAAGTTCAGAAGTTCAGCAGTGCAACATAAAAGATGTTTTATTTGAGTGTGCATGTGTGTGTATATGTCTATGTGTGTGTTTCCAGTTCCCCCTGGGTCAGATTAAGCTGTGGGAGGCCCGGGTGGAGGAGGTAGACAGGTCAAGAGATTCAGACGATGACCTGAAGTCATGTGGGCGGGGCTTACAGATGGCACCTTTTACCGTCGCCATCCACCCACAAGAGCAAGGGCCGACCTACCTGCTCATCGAGTCCCGCCATGAAAAGGTCAGCGTCACTTTGAGAGTTCACCTTCATTCAACATCTGCTCTGCACCTGCAGCAGATCAGTGATCAGGACAGAGTTTCTGTTTTCTCTGTCTGCTGCGGCCACAATGCCCATCACTGGTCACGTTCATGCTCTTCTGTTTATCATAAACAAACCAGAAAGGAAATGTGCGCTACCTCTGGTGCACCACTACACTTTCTTCAGCGACAGATCTTCCAGACATTGTTGGTTTAGCACAACAAATGTAAATGCTTCCATAAATGTGAGAGAGAGGGAATCTCTTTTGTGTTCTTATATATTAGTTGATCTGAATTTCAAATTGAAAAGTTTAAACTGAAAATTGATCATAAGGCCTAATTGTGTGTCTGTTGGTTTTGTGGTTATTTCATGTGCCTCTGGTATCGCTGATGTTAATGTGTGTGTGTCTCTGTAGGACTCGTGGCTGTACCATCTGTCTGTGGCAGCAGGCACCACAGTGGGTAAAGTCGGCACCGAGTTTGAACAACTGGTGGGAAAACTCTTCCAACTGGATGGGGATCCAAGTGAGTTATTTATCATATTACATCACATAATAACTTGCAATAGTAAAAAATGACATCTCTAAATTAGATGATCTGATTCTGAGATGTGAGTGTTTTTATGATTTTTATGATTTACCATCATCATCATGAACCAAAGTTCTCGAGTATGTGAATCATGATCATGTTTTCTCCTCCTTCAACTACCTACTGGAGCTGTTACAAAGATGTCGCAGCTCTAAATACAAATCAGTGAATTCATTTGTTCTTTTTTCTATTTAACATGCAAAACAAGATGTGGAAAAAAGGTACTAGTGGAAATACTTTAGAATAGCCTCCATATTGATTTTAGGGTATACTTGTGCCTTTTCCAAATTTTGCACAGGATCTTTTACTAAATTTGTTGTCACTTAATTTGTGTTCGTTCATAGTTTTTTTTTAATGGACTTTTAAGTCTCTTCTGTTTGTCTGGTGTCTTATTTGTTTGTGTTTGTTATAAATGTTTCTCTCAGCTTCTGTCTTTGTTTTTTCCGTTTGCATGGAGCACGTTGTATTTTCTGCATTTGTGTGACTTGTGCTTATTGTTGCCTTTAGCTTGTACTCTGTCTCTCTGTCTGTCAGACTCTCAGATATGGAGACATCCCATGTTGTGCTTCAGTAAGGAAGCTCTGTCGTCTCCTCTCACCACCCTGCCCTCACAAGCTCTGCAGACAGAGGCCGTTAAACTCTTTAAGGTACACACACACACACACATACACACATATTATAACTTACACAGTTTTACTCCACAGAATACATTATTTGACCAGACTTTTGAGCACTGTGCTGCATGTGTTTGAATGTTACAGTGGAAGCTCACGTAAATCTTTGTAATCTGTATTAATAAAACAACAAAACAGGCAAATAACAGGTGTAGCTTAAATCTTAAACAATGTTTGAGTCACAAGATTATCTCTCCTCCTGCGTTTGCCTTCTAAACTCAAACTATCATCTCTCTCCTCAGACCTGTCAGCTTTTCATCAACGTGGCTATCGATGCTCCGGCCATCGACTACCATGTCTCACTGGCCCAGAGTGCCTTGCAGGTGTGTCTGGCCCACCCCGAGCTTCAGAACGAGTTCTTCTGCCAGCTCATTAAACAGACCCGGAGAAGGCAGCCACAGGGCCATCCAGGACCCCTGCAGGTTTGCATTCTCACCACACGGTGGCAGCAGTAGTGTGTGTTATTTACTGGAAACACTGACATTTGGACTCGGAAGTATAGGATGTTTGGAATCATCAGGGTTCACTGAGTAAATGAATAAAAATGCGTGGAAAAAAAACAATAGTTCCAGTTAGTTTCAAATCATAGCTTTAAGTTCAGATCTGTCCTTGGATAGCCTTGTCTCCCTTATGTTGGTATGATTACAGAAAGAGCTTTTATATGCAGAGAGAAAGTCCTCAAAAGTCCCTCTCAGAAAGGGCATTAAAATCTACACCTGCCTTTGAAGACCAGATATACCAGTAACACCAGCAGAGGGCAGAAATTACTGTAAAGTTGAATGTTCATCACTACCTGTCTCAAAAGAGATGTAAAATTCCAAAATATGATTATGTCTCAGCCAGATACAGGATTCAGAGACAACGGAATGAGTCATAACACAACACTGTAGCTCCTTTGTGATAGATAGTTTACGTGAATGAACACAGAGTGGCTGTTTAACAGGATCAAGACTTGCAACAATTGTGGCAAATTGTTCCGCAGTGAAACAGAATGTAAGAAGGAGAAACTGCACAAACGCCTCTGGAGCTTTCCATCCAGATTCATCTGTCTCAGGTGACAGTGTGTTTGTATGTCATTCTTTAGGGCTGGCAGTTTCTGGCCTTGTGCGTGGGACTGTTTCTGCCTCAGCATCCTTTCCTCTGGCTGCTCCAGGTTCACCTCAATAGACACGGGGACTCCAGGTGAGAAAACATCAGGGGCCCAAACATTAGCATGAGGAACCAAGACACAAAATGTAGTATTTAGTATAATAATTCAATATTATCAAGTCAGGAAATCTTCCTGTTATTTCTTCATTCATCGATTCATCTATAATGTGTTAGAAGTTTGTGAAAAAAGCCCATCACAGTTTAATTTGCACTGAGCAGAAAATCTTCACACGTGAGAGGCTGGAACCAGAGAACGTTTCCAGTCTTTGCTTGAAAAATGACTCAAACAATTCATCAATTATCAAAATATTCTGTCGATCAACTAACTGATTAATTGACTTATCATTTCAGCTAAAAAATGAACTCTTCATAACGCTTGTGTTGGGCCCAACTTGTCTCACATACTATATTTAGATAATACTGACAGAGCACTTCTCAGCCTTTCACAATCAGTTCAGTAAATCATGCTGTACTCATTTCTTATTAATTTCTCTGTGTGTCTGCGTGCGTGCATTTGGATACAATTTGGCAGCTCTTTTCATTCCTGCCCTTCAGGGATATACTGAAACGTAAATCAACCTGAATATATATATACATATATATATATACATAGTTCTTTATGTACTGATGTTGTAACTGAAATTTGACTCAAATAAAGGGGCACTCCACAGATTATACACGTGAAGTTCAGCTTACTCATCACAACCTGTGGAAACAGCTGTATAGTGTCCTCTGCGGCTGTGGAGGAGATTTGTCAAGTCTGAGAAAATAAAAACCTTGATGATGTCATCAGGGTTACCTCGGATTTGTTTTTTATCAGTTAGTAGTTTTAACCTTGTCTTCCTGTTCTCAGGACTGAGGTGGGTAAGTATGCCATCTACTGCCAGCGCTCTATGGAGCGGACCCAGCAGAAGGGCGAGAGGCAGGCCAGGCCGTCCCGTATGGAGATCCTGTCGATCCTACTGAGGAATCCCTATCATCACTCCCTGCCGTTCAGCGTCCCTGTTCACTTCCTCAATAACACCTACCAGGTACGAACACACCACCCAGGAAAATAGACAATAATAATAATAATAACAGTGAAGATTTCAAAGCTAGTTCTGCTACATTCTCACATCATAGCCTCGAGTCACACACAGTTTACACATATCCAACAGTCCACTGTAAAGAGCCGGCGTGTTTAATCTGTCATGCACATGTTACATCCACTGCTTCACTGCTCCACCCCACCATCTACCTGTACGCTGTGTTTGTTTTTGTTACTCCCTGTCTCTCTGTGTGTATGCTTGCAGGAAGTGATGACATCATAGCCTAGATGCCTAGTATCACCTCTTGACTCATATAAGATACACAAATCTGTTTCACCACTTGTCTGACTAAAATACAATAATAAAGAAGATATTGCTAGCTATAAAATAATATTGTTTAGTGTTTTATAGCTAATTTTGAAAAGAGTTTCAAAGTGGCAGAATTAAGAAAAGGAAGCATGTGCACATGCACAGCACATACAATATGCATGACAGGAATCAGTTTTTAGATATATCATTACAGGTTGGTCCAAATATATGATGACCACGTTATACAATGACAGCAGAATCTATTTTTTATAGATTCAGTCCGTGTGATAAGAGAGTACACAGCATACTCATAAAGGTTTCAACACATTACCGTGCTAACACTCTAAAAGCTAAAACGGTGAACATGGTAAACATTATACCTGCTAAACATTAACATGTTAGCATTGTCATTGTGAGCATTGTTAGCATGCTGATGTTAGCATTTAGCTAGTACAGCCTCACAGAGCTGCTTCTCGTGAGATGATGAGATGACAGGAAAATGTTTCCTTATTCTCATGCATGTAAGTGTGTTTATCAGTATGTTTAACATGTGTCTCTATCACAGACAGTCTCTGTATGTGCTTTGTGATGTAAAATATTTTGGAACAACAAGTGGTTCAATTCATGAATCTTTGTTATACATTTAGAGTCAGTCAGATTAAAAAAAACAAGAAACTTAACTGCCATGATCATTGTCGTCTGTGTCATGTTGTCTTCTGCATTTAATTACATTTCCACAGGTGGTGAGCTTCGACGCTTCGACCACAGTGGATGAGTTCCAGTGTCGCCTCAACCAGGACACCTGCATGAGGAAAACGGGGCTTTCTGGTTTCAGCTTGTACACTGATGACCCTACTGGACGAGAGCTGGAACACTGCCTGCAAGGAGGCATCAAGGTGCAGCTTTTATTCACGTGATGAATACTTTTTGAAGATAGGAAGAACACTTAACACAAATCTGTCTTCTTCATATGGTCTGCAGATTTGTGACATTATCTCCAAATGGGAGCATGCCTCTAAGGAGCAGCATACGGGCAAGTCTGAGAACACCAGGACTGTCCGCCTCACCTACAAGAACAGGTAGAGAAGGAGCCAACCAGCTCTGTGGCTGCAAATCTCAATAGAGTAACATTCATTATGCTAATATCAGGTTCACATGTTGATTTGGGCTCGGGGATTCATGGGATTTTGAGAGTAGGTTTTCGGCAGGGAACATTAGGGATTTTGATAGTTTAGTGTAGGTTGCTCTGCAAGGTCGATAAATGTCCTCAAGTGATGTCACCTGAGTCAGCATCGGTTGGGTCTGAAGACTGCAAGTTTGAAAATCCAAAAAATCTGGGGGTGTGAAGTTTGACCAGTTACCAGACCTCTGTAGCCCGCTCCTCATCTCTGCTGCAGGCTACAGGCTTGAGACTACATTAGCCACTACTAGCATAACGCACCCAAATTTCCAACCAAACTGTTGGTGGTCACGTTGCATAGTGGGTAATGTGGGTTTTTAGAAGGAAGATTATTGCGTGGGATAAAAAAGACGATATCTCTGGTTCTGTTGCATCGATTTTGATCCTTTCTTCCTAACTGTCCAAAATGTTTATATACATACAGTATATACTGTATATACTGTATATATAATATATAATAAATATACAGTATATGTAGGCGAGGAGGTCAGCGGATATCTGGGAATTTTCACTTTACAGTAATACAGTAGAATTTATTTTTAATTCATTGTTCCATCCATCCATCTATCACCCATATCTGTACTTTCCAACTTCTCTCTCCTTCCATTTGCTTCTGTTTCACTTTTACTATCTCTGTCTTTACCTTTCCGTCCCCAGGCTGTACTTCTCTCTCCAGGTCAGGGGGGAGTCAGAGAGGGAGAGGTTACTGCTGGCTTACCAGACAAATGAGGCCATTGTAGCGGGACACTTCCCTGTGAACAAGGAACTGGCTCTGGAAATGGCTGCCCTGCTGGCCCAGGTCTGAAACTTTAAAAGCTTTTAATTTATTGCATACATTTCTATTTATCTTTTAAATGTGTATAGTATGTCCTGGCTTTAATGGAAGAAGATGCAAGCAGTACAAACAACTCAAATTTTAAAAAAGTGACAAATATTTCACGTATTGTTGATTAGTAGACCAGACCCTACCATAAAAACCAATACAGTGTACCATAACACTTACGTGTCTGTGTTCAGGTGGAGTTCGGGGATTTTGAGCGTCCCTTCTCTGCTCCTGGATCAGCCCAGACCAAGTCTAACCAAACGCTGAAACAGGTTCTGGACAGATTTTACCCTAAACATTACCGCAGGACCACATCTGAGGAGCAGCTCAGGTACCAGAACACACTGAGAACTGGCTACAATTCAGTCTGCACACAATTCCTGATATCATGTGTGTGTATCTATTAATTTAATTGGCGATTTATTTACAGATGTTGTCTCTCTTTTGTATGTTAACTCAGTTATATGGTGATAATCTGCTGTCACAGTCATTAACTGTTGGTTTCCATCACAGGAAGCTGCTCCCTCGCAGTTAACCCCTTGATTTCCTGTCATCACTATGAACATACAATAACTCTAATCAGTATTTGCATCATTCATACAAATCCAGTCTGATCAGATCTCTGTGGAAAGCTGTGGAAACTATAGAATTAAACAATAGGAATCTTTCAAGTAATGCAGCACAACCAATTTCAAAATGATCAAATCATTATGATGGATGTATTGTCTCCTCTCCCCTCTCAGACAACTGCTGCAGCGTCTCTCTGCCCGCTGGGCCTCCCTCAGGGGTCGAAGTTCATCAGAGTGTGTCAGGATCTACCTGACCGTTGCCAGGAAGTGGCCTTTCTTTGGTGCCAAATTATTTGAAGCAGAGGTAAGTGAACAGTAACTCATGTAAGTTGAAGTTATCTTATCATCAGCCTAGATATAAACAGTGTTACAGAGTATTACTATTCAAACAAAAAAGCATACAGTGATGTCACAGCTGTGACTGTGGTGCGTTCACAGTGGTGTACAGGCTGCAGGACGTTTGAATTACAGTGATTGTTGTAGTTGTGATGAAATGCTTGGAAACTGTCTTGAAATCCTCATATTTACTGTATAGGAGTTATAGTCCACTGTCATATTTTTAATAAACTCCATCCAAAACACAGAAACAGTATATCCACTTCATGTGTCTCCAGTTCAGTGAGGGTGAAAAACAGTGTCACTGTAATATGTTTTTATGGCATACTTTTTGTATTTACTGTCAGTATATCATCTTGTAGTATGTTATGAAATATAATTTGGAATTGATCTCACTTCCTGTTTCTCTCTCTGTCTTTAGTCCATCACTCCCTCTCCAGATCAGGGCGCACGTGTCTGGCTGGCAGTGCATGAGGATGGTATCAGTGTTCTGGAGCACAACTCTGTTGTAAGCATCTCTGGTGTACCTCCCTGCAACTGTTCAGACATGGTTTCTTCACTCTATTGTCTCGATTCCCTCTTGAAGTTACTGGGAATAGAGGTGGTTTTTATAAGTAATGTAACCTGTGAAGCAAAGGTGGCACAGCGGTGAGCACTGTTTATGTAGCTTTCAAAAGCTCCACGTGAATGTTGTTGCCACATTGTTTTCTATCTTCTTTATCAGAATGGGGCAAACATTTTTATCTCAAGTGGATGCATTACGCTTCCGTAGAACAGAATCATTGTCATAACACAAATATCTGTGCATCTGTGCGTTCAGAAACCGCTGGTGTCCCACCCCTACAAGAACCTGATGACATTTGGAGGCTGCAAGCAGGACTTCATGCTGGTTGTGGGACAGAGTACCAGTACCAATACAAGCAAAGACAAACCTACAGAGAAACATCTGTTTGCCATGGACGCCTCCAAGGTTAGTGAGAGATCAGACTGTGGTTTTACATGAGCCTTGGTGTCTGATAAGTGGAGTTCATCACATCACTTCAGTCACTCAAGTAGGGTTTGCCAATATATGGGCTGCCTAGTAGGAGTCTACATGACGGCTGGACGCAGTTTCATTGAATCTTTATTGTAGAACTGCTCAAAAATCCCAAGCTAGTAGTTTCCCCCTGTTTCCAGTCTTTGTGCTAAGCTAAGCTAAGCTAACCAACTGCTGGTTCCAGCTTCATACTGAACTGACACACATGAGAGGAGTATTAATCCTCTCATCTAACTCCCAGCATGAAAGTGAATGAGTGCATTTCCCAAAATGTCAGACTATTACTTCAACAGTTTGACAGATTTAGGGATGACGGAGTTCTGCAACCTGTCAAGTCTAACCCGTGAAACTCTTCTATTGAATGGCAAAAGATAATCCCCAAATAAAACAATAATATAGCATGGAAATGGTCGAGTTTTAACTTGTTGATGTCACAAAATGCTGTCTGTCAGCTTCTGTCTTAACAGATCAGTATTGTTGTTGCCCTTGAAAAACCACTTGTCTCAAAGGTTGTTTATGACAACTAAATTGACTCTTCAGTGATTACCAGCACCTTCCTGCTCTCATTATATTGCAATTCCTCAGGTACCTGGATCAGCTGAAACAAACAACAATAAGTATTTATGAGTGACTCATCCATGGAGAAACCACAAATACACACACTGACATCTCCTTTGTTTTGTCAACAGATCAGGGAGATCACCCTCCTCATCTCCAGTTACGTTAACAGTGCTCATCAGCAGAAGGCCGCCGCCCACCACCTCTCTGCCCCAGCTCTGATGGTGGCACAGCCGGTCAGTCTGAAGAGCAAAGAGCTGAGGAGCAAATCCCCACCAGCACTGGGCCGCCCCAGCAAAGCCCCCACGCTGCTGTGACGGCAGGAAAATATCCCGCCCTGATCTCTCTGAGAAATATTCACTTCACTGCGCTGCCTTTTACCTTGTTTAAATTTGAAAGTGAAGGATTTATTTACAGCTGCACGAGGACAGATTCCGTTGTCATACAGCCCTTCTTTCTTATCAGACAGATTCTGTAGATTTGTCTCATTGGGCCAGATTGGTATAATCTGATATCACAGACCAGCTGAGGTTGCAGCAGTTTACTGATATCATCATACAAGATTTATGGAAGTTGGTGTCCTATAATTTGAAGCAGTTAATTCCTGAAAGGTGACTTAGTTCCCTCCTCAGAGAACGTATGAGATTTGGGGCTGAAACTGGAGCTGTAAGCTGTATACCTCGGTACAAAGGAGTCTAGAAACAACTAAGAGGCTTTGCTCAACATTCAACATTCAAGGACATTTTTTGTCACCCCGATGAATGTGTCACTTTCATGTGCTGACTCCAAAGAGAAAAAGTCAACAATATTTATTGACAGACTGAGCTAGCATCATTAATCTATCTGTGCTGTGTGGTACATTTCCTTTTGTACAGATGCTGTTTGAAGTTCATTTTTGCATTCCCGCCTTAAAAGAATAATGCAGTCATACGCATTGTAGAAGAGGCAATGACGCTTTGTTAAGGAATCATTTAAAGGTTATTTTTGTATCTTTTTCTGTCCTCCTGTAGGGCACAATAACTCTACCAGGAACTAAAACTCTTTGCAGTGTTAGATCTTGCTGTATAATGAAGGATACTGAACACTATGATGAAAGCAGGAGGCAATAACAGGTAACCAGAATGCAGCTGCAGAAAAACTGTTCAAAAAGTGTATAAACCAACTGCAGTGAAAATGTGTTATGTGTCTTTAGGCGTGAGCTGTAGACCGGGTGAGTTGGTTGTGTTGGGAAAGCCTGTAATTTATAAGAGGAAACCAGTTTGGACCCTGTGTGCTCCTAGTTACTGAATAGCCAGGAGAGTGGTGAAACTTTAGTCATGCACAAATACTTCAAGCCTTTCTGGTGGACTGAAATCAGCACGATGCCTCCACTCTGTATTTCACATGACATCGTTAAGAGAAGTAACGCAGAGGTAGGGTATGTGAAGGGAAGTCAACCCTGTGTTTATGTATGTCAATTTAGAGGAAGGTGGTAAGAGGATGTGACAAATGTTGGTGGAAATGTATGGTGGTTGCAGAAGAGAAAGAAATACAGTGTTCTCTGTTCTGTGTGTTACCTGGCATGATGAATATGAAGGTATTTTAAGGGAGCAACAGGACATAGTGACCCATGTAACCTAAAGCTAAACTGGAAAAACAGGACGTTTTGCTATGTAAGGTACTTTAAGAAGATGATTTTCCCTCCCAGTATTATCTTACACCTGTACACAGTGAGTATTGTCAGGTGTTATATTTATTTGTCATATAATATAATCATCCTTGGAATGAAATGTTATATTATTGTACAAGTCTAATGCTTGAATAAACTACACTACAGCAGAGTGTATAAAATCCCTGAGACAACCTCCTTTTTCAGCCATTCATATAAATAATCCATGCACTCCGGGAAGCTATCCAAATTCATAGAAACCATGACAGCCGGATACTGATTTTTTCCTACTTCATAGTTTCTCTCCCCGCAAAACTGCCATCCAGCCTCCTCATTGGTGCGACTGTAACCGACGTGCTGATACCTGCAACAGGTGCCTGACAGCAAGTGACACACCCTCATTCCTATAGTCTTTCACAGGAGAGAGAGAGAGAGAGCGAGGGGGTGGGGGGTGGAGGATATGTGATATCCAACCTGTCTGAACTAGTTAGAGACATGCTTTTGTCCTTGTGTTGCTACGGAGATGAAGGGAGGGAGGGCTCACGGGGGAGAAAAAGTGGGTGAGGCGAGGGAACTAAGACATAATAGACAAATGATAAATACTTTGTCGGCTCATAATGTGCATTATCAAAACTGTAGAAACAGAAGAATCAAACAGGAAGTCCATACTCATGTTCGCAAATCAAACGTATTGCTGATATGTACTTTCAAAGCAAAGTTAAACATATAATTCCTTGTCAGTTATCAGACTGTTTACAGGTATTTTTGTCACTGTATTGCCTTTGTGTCGCTTGACAAATCAAGACTTAACCTTCAGTGGGACTTCATTGTGACATAGAGGTTAAACAAGGACTGCCTCCTCAAGTGCTGGCTTCAGCTGAAGCCCAGCCCCCCCAAAACACTGAACACTGATCATGTTGTGACAGGATACTCAGGTATTTTTACCTCCAGTTTCTCACCTGTTTCCAATTTGTTGAGCAACAACGTCCCACCTCAGACTCATCGCTTCTTTGCTCAATTAGGGGATCTCTGCTGCTTCAGCTACACTGGACTTTGACTTTTCACCTAACTTGTGAATAAAGACTCCTGCAGTGTTGCTTAAAGTCCCTTTAAACCCTAGTCCCTCTCAGTATTTGTTGTGCACATACTGCCTGTGTTCGTTTATGAGTGAGTCAGAACCCGACTGACAGGTTGAGCGTGATGCCAAACAGTTTCAGAGATACAGCTACAAATGACTAACCACCTCCCTCTACACTAACAGGTGTCGTCATATAGCAAAGTAGTCCCAGCCAACCAGTTTCACCAAGACATAAAACACACTCGCGGTCCAGTCTCAGTCTCAAACACAACATCTTTCACTAAATTCATGCAGGTTGAGAAGATGAAAGATGAAGAAATGATCCAACAGGTGTGTTTTCTGTCAGGATGTCAACAAGAAGGATTCATGCTATAAAAGTGACCCTTGAAAAGAAGGGATTAAAGTTTGCTTCGAAAAGAAACAAATACCAGGACAGTGACACATTCAAAACAGGGCTGCCACACCCATTCACAAACTGGATAGAAAACCTTTGTTCAGCCTCCCCAATGTAAACAAAGGGCTTATTACAATGCACAATTATCAAAGCAGCCATCTTAAATGAGACAAAGGGAGGTTTGAAGTATCTGAGGAAAATGTCCATGTAGTGGAACCGTCTTCACCCACCAAGGGTTTGTGTTGACTTTATCAGGTTTGAGTATCAGAAGAACAATTGCACAACTTGGTGGTTTTGATTATATGTCAAGAGTAGAGAAGCACTATGACATGCAAAATGGTGGCCACAGTGGCTTCCTCTAGCTTGTTCCCTTCCCCCATATGACCTGCTATACAGTACTTTTCCACTGTGACCAAGGCACCAAAAGTCTAAGACAAAACACGCTCTACTGGCAAACCTTTACGATACAAAAGAAACCTGCGCCACATCAAAGAGTCTTTTAAAACAGATTTTTTATTTAAAACAATCCAACAAACAAACATTAGTAAGAAAGACAAACTGTACAATCTATAACGTGGAATTTAAACCATTCAACAAGTTCTAACATCAAAATGTGGCATGTGCCAGGCATATCTTATAAAGCACAGTTCTTTATGGCATATAGATTGGATGATGCGTTAAGACTTTACACAATTTATAAATAAATGGCGGTACCAGTAGTGCCAACATCACAAAAAAAAAAAAGCAAGTTGATTGTTCTTTGCAATCTGTATTCCTCAAGTAAAACGGTGAAAATGGCACACTCCCACTGCAAAAAAGTTAATCCAAAAGGTGATGTACAAGCTGACTCTTCATAGACTCCTGCTGCGATGATAACTTTACATGGCCTCCATCTCTCTTTGCTAAATTATTAAGGATCAAGGACAGACAAAAACAGGTGGTCAACAAA
>NTHP01000341.1:44693-116409 GCA_003416845.1 Oplegnathus fasciatus
TTTTTTTTTTTTTTTTTTTTTTAATATTAATGGGTACTGTTAAATATACTTACGGCTTCAACTTGGCTTCATCCACTGCACCTGACACTGGTTTGTGAGTCAGCTGAAGACGGACCCAGCTGGAAACAAAAGGGGAAACATTTCAGTGTTGAACATTGAAACTATTCATCCTAATAGCAGCCCTCCACACTGATGAGGATGGAATTACTTACTAGGTCTCCACCAGCTTCTCACACTTGAGATTCTTGTCTCCCTTGTCAGTTCGACGAACGCCAGCACTGTTGACGCACCAGCACTCCTCTGTGTTGTTGCACTGCTTGGCCTTGAATTTGCCGTCGTTCTCACAGTCTGGGTCGTAGATGCCATCGTTGTCCACGAAGGCAGTCTCCACTGGCTTTCCTCCTAATGTACGGGTGTCCAGGCCCTTACTAGCTCTGTACATCTCAGCCTTCATCAAGAAGCACTTGGGGATCACTGAAGGTGAAACAACAGGCACATCATGAGGAGGCAAGAATAAAAACAACCTGCAAAGAGAAGACTACAGGGAGGGAAATCTACTGGCTTGATCACAACATACATCTTTTACTTACATGTCTTGCAGTCCAGCTTTTGTTTCACATTGTTGCCAACCAGAAGGGTACACTCACATGGATTTCCATCACAGGTGGCCCACTTCATAGTTGCACATGAACCTAAGCAGAGAGACACAAGGGTTTGTCATTCAAACTAAAACAAAATGAACACCATCAATATTAAAATATCATGACAGCAATCTCTAACAAGAATTTAACTGAAGTGCATAACAAGTTAAATATCGCTTAATATTTCAAATATCTAATGGCTTATCTTTTAACAACACTGTGATTGTGTTTGGCATTATATAGGCTTCCTGTAAGCCTGCTTCATAAAGGATTTATTGTTTTGTCTGTTGTACAGGCCTATAAACAGAAGGGGCCAAGAAGAGCAGGTAGACTAGCAGGTTTCTCTAACACCTGGGCGTTGGTTGCTCCAAACAGGCAGGTCCCCAGAGAGCGGGACAAATCCTCCCAACCCCCACTCAACAACGAAACTAACTCCATTTGATATCTAAACAGCTTTTAATCCCACTTTTTCCACCCGTCATCGCTAATAAATCACCAGCTAATACGAGCAAACATTACACTGAAAGGTGATCAGAGATCAACTACAGCCTGTTAGAACACACCACATAAAAGTCATTTCAACTTATTATTCCTGATTTCTAACTAAACATATTCAAGTACTGAGAAAGCGTTCTGGAAATGAAAATATTAAAGAAACACAATTAATCGATATATTAACCGAAACTGCGTTGTCAGACATTTTTAGCCTAATAAAGTTTAATAAGAACTTACAGCTTTGAGCCGAGGCTCCCGCTGCGAAGGCAGCGAGGAGGAGAGGAATCCAAATGTTCATGACGAAGTTAATAAAACCTAAAACGAATTGAAGAAAAGCGTTTCACTTGTTGGCTTTCTATCCGTCCGTCGTCCGCAGAGGGCAAAGATGGAGTAAAGAATGGCGTCCAGGCAAACAGAGCTTCCTTTTTCTCCCTGCAGGTGTGTCCTCGTCGAACCTGTTCGGAGAGAAACTCGAGGAGCGCGCGCGCACACAAAGGTAAGGACTCAAAACCGCACGAGCGCCACCACAGTGAAATTATTGTGTGGAGTTGATTAGTGATTTTATCCCGTTTGGTTGTTGTTGTCCAACTGATAAGAGAGTTGTTATGAAGAACATTTATAAGACAGGTAGTCTCATGACGTCACTCCAATTTGCATAGTCGATGACGAGAGGGGGGGCGGGGGGTGGTTAGTCAAACACACCTTTTTTCCGGTGTGACCATATTTGGTCCCTCTCTCTGCCTCTCTCTGTCTCTGTTGACATATTTTGCTCTTTCAGCTCGTCAGCAGATCTAAGTGTCTATAATTTTGTGTAATAATTTTGGCTAAAATATGAAAGATGAAAGAAAATCTCTACGTTTCTATTGGTCACCTTCATTACCTCTGTGGTTCATTTTCTACATATCCTTCAATTATCATTATAAAACTGTGTCTTGTTCTGTAGACTGCGGTTTATAGTGACCTTTACACTTAAAGAACCAATATTCCTGCATTATGTTAATGATCACAGTTTATAGTGGCTTTTTATGTGTAGAGGTCTTTATGTATTCTACTGTAATATGCCTGTAGGATGTTATATATCACTTTAGACCGTTTATAGTGACTTATGTAATAGTATTCATATATTCCCAATATATTATATTGTACTATTACAATATCACTGTTAGCACTTTGTATTTTCATCATGTTGTAGTAGGTGTTCCCTCGCCTATTTAGACATCACATTCTGTGCTACATTCAAACCATTTAGCTGTGTTCAAACTTGTGTGTTCTTGTTCATATTTTATACCACACACTTAAAATATCCCAGTATGTGCACAAAACGCAGAGTGTTTAAGCAAATAAGTCTAAATATGTATTTAGAAAACGAGAAACACTGTGTGACATGATGACATCATCAACTGTCCGAGCAGGTATCTTCCACGACAGAAACCAGAGGTTGGAAACATTTCTCAGGTGTCATGAGTCACGCTCTGGTGGATGACACAGCTGAGTCAGCTGAGCCTCAAGTCTCATAGAGATTAGCTGTCTGAGAAATATTCTCACAAGCAGTGCACCCAATATTTATAACCTTATTCATTAGTTGAGAGTCAGTCAAGAGCCAAGTGGGCAATCCAGGAAAGGAAAGAGAAGACGAGTCGACTCTTTAAATTAGCTTCATAAATTGCTATTTTACTAAAAGCAGTGGAATGCTTGTACAAAATCACTAAATTATGAGAGCAATTCTCCCAGCTGAATTTCCTAGGGTGGCAAATGGGGAAGGGCGACGCTGCACAGTACAGTAGGCATGTGTGCACATTTGAGGTGCAAATAAAAAAAGAGAGAGAAAAAAGAAGAGCTACCACACCTGAAATGTTTTCCTGGAATGTCTGATATCTGATTTTGCAAAGACATGTGAGATGCACAATAGGTGATTTCAGACAGACTGTTTTCACTCGCAATTTACATTGATACCTCTTTATCTATCTTTTCTGTTGCTAGTAGATTTAATTTTTTGAATTGTAATAGCCTAGTCTTTAATGAACATCAGGTACTACACCACATTTCAACAGCTTTTCAAAAAGACACCAGGAAAGAGCACATTAAGAACAGTTTTAAAGAAATAGTTTGACATGTTGGGAAATACGCATATCCGCTTAGGCTATACACTTATTCTTGGAGTCTTGTCTTCACCATGAGGTTGCCAGGCAATGTCAAAGTATTCCTTTAAAGACACTGAAGTCTATCACATGTCTTCAATATGGTACACAGACTGGAATGTTAATACTAAATATTGTAGAGCTCGTCACATTTAAGTTAACTAAAAGATATTTATTTATATAAGATCTTCATCACCAGACCTCTTTCATTACAAGTACATTTATTGTTTATTTGACGGAAAGTGTGAGAGGTACAAATGTGGAAAACTGTCGTAATGTAATAACACCATAGTTCAATGTGCGTGAAGTATTTTGTATTTGCAGGTTTGCAGCCAGAGAGAAAATGATTACACTCCGAGTTCTCTTTATTCAATGTGGAATACATCTGGTCTTGATCGATAAGCACAATCATGCGCCTCGCTCCAATAAATTCCCTTATTTGATTCATGTAGCCTCATCTTTTTTTCTGAGCATATCGCTAGGTCCTGACCTCATGAACGTGCATTAAATGTGCCGGTCACAATTGGCCTCAACGTTCAAACATATACAAAAAACATGCACAAAGAGTCAAACAAAGTCACTTTACTTGCTTGTGATGTGGTCCACACAATGTAAGAATACTGCCTCTGCAAATGCTGAGGGAGTTTTTAGAAACATCTTGACCAAATGATTGACCACTTTTTCCCCATTATGAGTATAATTATCATCGTATGTGATTATTTTACACCTCGGTCCAGGTACTGTCAGCTTATGATGAAGGGATGTAAAATTACTATAGAAATGTCGTGGTGTTGGAGTGGGAGGGGTGTTGAGAGGAAATGTGATTGTTTACTGAAATGTGTTCATACATGCATTAGATTTTTTAATTAATACAGTCTGCATACCCCACCACCTCATATTATGTGTCTTTTCTGGTGTTTACACCTGTTTGTAAAGAGGCACGTGTGTCCCTTACTATGTAATATAATTTGTATGTTAGGTGTCTCCTTTAATAAAAAGTTGAAGCTTATGTCATCGCTGTGTACCCACACATGCAGATACATTATTGGATACCAACACATAATCCTGTGACCTGTCACAACATGAGGCTAGCAGAAAGCCGTTGGGCTTAAGTTGCAACACATCATTTTTACAGTTTTTCTCACTGTAATTCTTACTTAACATACTTCCCATCATAATGCCCCTGGTCTCGTCCAACAAATCGCTCCAAATACATAACACAGCAAAAGTATCAAATTTAGGCTTTTTTCAATGGTGTGACTACAAGGCTAGTAGACGAGGGAACCATCTTGGAATGATACATGAACACAGTCAGAATAACAGCAAACGTTTCTTCAAATTCTGCAGACATTTCATGCAGCAAATTATACAGCAAAAGAACGGCTCACAATACCTACTAAAGTACCTTTAGACCTTTTTTGTGGTCGAGATTACTTGTCAAACACTAATAACTAATAATAGCCTAACTAATAACTTTAATGATTGCTGTGCTGTGTGAAGCTTAATGACTGGAGACGTGTCTTCACCGCCCGTAATTACTTTTTATTGTTTTATAGCTGTGAGTTGCTCCTCCATCAACAGCACACACAAATATTGTGTGAATTTAGTGCACAAAACGACATCTTTGAGTATATTTGATTTAGTCACTTTTCCAGAACACAGCTGAAGTCAGCGATGACAAAGGTCTGTTTGGTGTTTGAATGTTTTCAGTGAGCCATTCTTAAACATTTGCTTGAGTAATTCTCTACAAGCACTGCTTTTAACCTAAATGTATCTTTTATAAAACAGAGCATCGTTAATGATACTGGTTACACCTGTGATTTCCTGTTCTAATAAGTCAAAATGTCTGCTATGAGAGACGTCTGTAGCAAAGTCATTAACACCAGGCAGAAGTCTATTCTAAAAGCTGACCTTCCTGCACCCGACAGGTTCTTCATGGTGAAAGTCGGGGCCTCCTCGTCCACATAGTACGCCAGGATGTTCTCCATCTCCAGCTTCTGGGTGCCCACAGTTGGCTCAAACTTCAGGCTCTCGTTCTTGAACAGGGGCAGCACCTTCACCTGCAGGAGAAGAGGAGATAAGGAAAATGACAGGGTCAGTCGACGGGCCTTTATTTAAGCCTTATATGATATACTGTATACATACAGTGTATACTGTATACTGTATTCTAAATAAAATAACAACATACATCCTTCTCCATGTAGTAGGCCATATGGGTCAGGTCACTCTTGCAATCTCCCTTTGGCTTCTTCACATCCACCACAATCAGGCGGGCATCAGGGTCATACTAAAGGATGACAGAACACACAGGATGCTTTGTTAGTCAGCTAGTTGGGTATTTTTGTAATGCTGTCCTGAAAATTAAATACATTATGTAGAAATGTGACAAAAATGCTGTCACGGTTCAGATAAAAGCAGGATTGGACCCAAATGCAGATAACAGAGGCTGGGCTCGTGCAGTTCAAAATTTGTTTGAAATGATGGCTTACAGTGATATTTTCCCAAATTGGACACTCACCTGGACTTCTTCCACCAAGTCCTTGTTAAAGCTGGCATAACGTTCATGAATGGCCTCCACGATGGCACTGTATTAGGGAAAGAAATCACAATTATTAAATATTAAAACTCTGATGTTGACAATGTGGTTATGCTTTATATATATATATATATATATATATATATATATATATATATATATAGATATATAGATATATAGATATATAGATATATAGATATATAAATGGGTGCTGTTAAATATACTCACGCCTTCAACTTGGCTTCATCCACTGCACCTGACACTGGTTTGTGAGTCAGCTGAAGGTGGACCTAGCTGGAAACAAATGAAACAAAAGGGTTTCACATTGTTGCCGACCAGAAGGGTACACTCATATGGATTTCCATCACAGGTGGCCCCAACCTAAGCAGAGAGACACAAGGGTTTGTGTCACAGTTTGCCTCTCAGTCCCTTCCTGCAGCCACACTCTCTCATCCCCTGCCCCCTGCATCACTCTCTCCCTCTGGAGCTTCTGCCACTCGAACCTGGACCTGCCTACCTGCCTGTTACCTGTTACCTGTCTACCTGCCTGTAAGCTTTTCTTTTGCACAATAAGTCACTAAACTGTACCAGTCTGCCTGTTCCATCCCTGTTTGGGTCCTTCCCCTGCTGCCTGTACTTCCCACCGTGACAGTTGACTAAAACAAAATGAACACCATCAATATTAAAATATCATGACAGCAATCTCCATCAAGAACTCTTAATTTAACTGAAGTGCATGTCAAGTTAAATATTGCTTAATATTTCAAATATCTAATTGCTTGTCTTTTAACACCACTGTACTGTGATTGTGTTTGACATTATATTACATAATTGGACATCATTTTAGGGGCAAGGCCACTTGGCCTTTGGTGCTGTCAATTTTTTGATGGCACAAAGGCCAAATGCCAGGACAGCAAGGCCATCAAATAAAACAATGATTTTAAGTCCACGGAAATAATGAATTAACCTAAAGGCAGAATGAGTAGGATTTTCCTTAAAAAAAAACAATGTATACACCCACTAGAAGTGTGTGGAGGTGTCTGTATCTGCAGAGACCCTGCCCTCTGCGTAGTGGTGTGTAGCCCCCAGCCAATAACAGTGCACAGGGTGTGAGACGCCAGACTCTATAAAAACGTAGCGACCAGTTGCCAGATCGTAAGCACCAGAAGACCACCAGAAGCGCGTGCGCTTTGAGCTGGGGAGGAGGGGCCAACTTTGAATGTTGCATTTACAAACCACAACTGACAAATCCTTCTCGTTATACCTTTAAGGGTTAAGGATGTATTATTTTTAATACATATTTACATACTTTATATGTTAATCAGGGCTCCCTAATATAAGGGCGTCCCGTCGTCCTGGGGATGGAAAAAAATTTATTGAATTTTGGGGGACGGTCACGGGACAGAAGGTAGACGAAGGCAGCCACACCGGCAGAATGTACTGCGGAAGAGACAGAGACAAAGACCAGAGACAAAGTCGCAATTTTCACATGCAGAAAATGACAACTTGCATTCGCATTTCTCCCAAATTTTATGATGTTGATTCCAGTTGTCAAATCCATGCTTTGAGGGACAGTGGATCAAACTTATTAGCCACGCTAATGGCGTGCCATGAAATTTTTGACTTTTTGACTAGTAATCCCCGACTTTTCTTCTCGTGCCACCATGAGGTTGACATTTGTGGTTTTGAGTGAAATGTCTCAACAACAACTGGATGGATAGCCATGAAATTTTGGTACAGACATTAATGTCCCCCTCAGGATGAATTGTAAAAACTTTGTTGATTTTCTGACTTTTCATCTAGTGCACCTGCAAAACTAATGACATTCCCAGCAGCCTCATGCTATATTTTGTGTTAAGTGATAATTAGCAAATTTTAGCATGCTAAAACACTAAACTAAGATTGTGAACATGGTAAACTTTATGCCTGCTAAACATCAGCATGTTAGCATTGTCATTATGTGCATGTTAGCAAAGTCCCACTGTACCTAGGTACAGGCTCACAGAGCTGCTAGCAGCTATAGAGTCTAGGTCTTGTAGAAATGCAATCTTCATTTTGCACTGCTGTCCTTGTCACTGCTAATTCCACTGTTGACCTGAGGAGGGAGGAGACAGAAACTCCATGACACTCTGTGTCGCTAACTGCTTCTTTTCATCTGCCAGAGAGAAGCTTCACTGGGAGAGCTTAATACACACAAGGTCCTTTAGCTGCTGTGAAAAGTCAGCACAGTGCAGAATCAAAACTGTCCTTGTTACAGCCACAGACTAATAAGCAATATACAACCCCAACCATCAGCCTTATGACTTTAATGTCAAGTGTATCAAGGGTAAACAATTGTACAGGCCCAAGTGATCAGATACTTAAATCTTTACAACAGGCCATAAAAACAGTTCTACTTTTCCCACCTCTGGGCAAAGCTCATAAACCAGCTTAGTATCTGTGGCTGTCTTATCACTCCAGTAGCTGCTGCCAAGCATTTATGACTCTGTGTGTCGTATACAGATGGGTGACAAATTACAGGAAAACCCTGAATAAATGAGTAGAGAAACATAACGAAAGCAGATGCTTCCACACAGGTGCACTGCATGGTACAATTAAGCAATTGACATCCCATCATACTCTGTGGCATGTATAAAAATGCTGAGCAGGCCCAGTTGATTCTGATTTTGTATGAAGATGACAAGAGGAAAAGATCTAAGAGACTTTGAAAGAAGGTTCATTGTTGGGGCACAGATGGCAGGAGCTTCAGTCACAAACACTGCTCAAATAGCTCGTGTTTCAATGAGTGACTAAAGTGACATCTGCATTTAGATCTATGAGAAGGACATCAGTAAATAGGGTCAGAAATTGTGGTCAACAGCGCACATTTGACTGAGAATGTCAATGCAGGACGTGATCAGACTCTGTCAGCAGGAACAGTCCATTGACAATTACATAGAGAGGGATATTATAGTAGGGTTGCAGTGCATAAACCCCTCATTACAAAGATGAAGGCACATTTGAGAGTTCAGTGGTGCAAAACCCAACCAGGCACTGGTCTACAGAGATGTGGAAAAAAGTGATATGGTCAGATGAGTCATCTTTCACCATATTCTCAAGTGGGCGGGTGCATGTGTGGTGTACCAAGGGAACAGTACAGGCCTGAACGCTTGACCCCTACAGTGAGGGGATCCGGTGGCTCTGTTATACTGTGGGGGGCATTTAGCTGGCATGGTTTGGGTCCACTTGTCTGCTTAGAGGGAAGGGTCACTGCAAATCAATACAAAGTTGTTCTGAGTGATCACCTTTATCCGATGATGAAACATTTCTATCCTGATGGGAGTGGTCTCTTCCAGGATGACAATGCCCCCATTCACAGGGCAGGAGGGGTCACTGAATGGTTTGATGAGTATGAAAATGAATCATACAGTAGGCTATGGCCAAAGGGAACACCTATGGGAGATTTTGGACCTACATGTTAGACAGCGTTCTCTACCACCATCATCAAAACACCAAATGAGGGAATATCTTTTGGAAGAATGGTGTTCATCTCTCCAGTAGAGTTCAGACACTCAATGCCAAGGTGCACTGAAGCTGGTCTGGTGGCATGTCATGGCCCAACACCTTACTAAGACACTTTATGTTGGTTTTTCCTTTAATTTGTTACCCGTCTGTATATATGACATATATACTGTATAATGAATGGCAGGTCCACCATGTCACGGCTTGAAAAGATGCCAGGATCTAATGAAAGCTAAGATTAGATAGTATAATTTCCCTAATAGCAGAACTGAATCAGGTATTTCAAATGAGACATTTTGGTTTGTTTTATCTTATATTCATGCCATATGACAAAGATATACAGCTTGTAACAGTTTGATGGTTCATGAAAAAAGTTGATTAAACTCTCTTAAAGTTATTACACTGATATCAATAGTGATTGTAATATGATCCACATGTTTTTAACACACATCTTTTATACAAACTAGTATCTGTAACAAATACAGAAGAATCAAGCAGTAAAATATCACTAGAAGGCTCCAAATCCCTTTCTCTCCTGATGAACAGGTGAATGAAAGTCATTTTGGTGTCCTGTCTACTTGTCTACGGTGAGGAGGACAAACGAAGGCCTTAGGGGACTGCTCCACTTATTGTGCGAGAGCTGACACATAAGCAGGGAAATGTGGGTGTTCCCCTTCCCAGAGGTTTAAGATGTCAGGGCAGTGCATGGTATGGTGAGGTGGGCCATTGTCCCGAGTCCCAGGGGTGGAGGAATCAAGACAGAGGTGGAGGAGAAGTAAGCGGAATAGGCTGCTTGACGACACAGGTTCAACTCCGTGGAGACAGATGAAGGCGAAGGAGAGAGATCTAACGGAGGGGAGTTCGCACTTTCCCCACAAGAAAGACTCAAAGACCACCAGGAGACGGGGAAATATGCGGTGAGTGAAAATCTCTGCTACTGTACTCTGTTCTTTTCTTTTTACGTCTTTATTGTTTATGTTATTGGCTCTTCTTTTAGTGGTGGTTTTAGTGCACTGTTATGCCTCTTTATAGTTACCAAGATTAATTTGGAAGTTATGATTAATCCATTTCACGTGTCCCTGACCCAAATTTTATATTTCTTAATATTTTAATTGATCTTTGTGTCATGGTCAGTTTTTATGTGATTAAAACATACAGGCTTTATTTGTATGCCAAGAGGGATGGTTCATTCATTGCTATATGGATCAGTTCATGACATACTTTCGTCAGTATAACCCTATGTTAAGTTTAACCTAAAACGCATATTATGTTATTCAATGTTTACCAGGTTATAGTAATAAATATTTGCTTTAAGTTATTAATGAGGTTTTAATTTTCATGAACAATTGTTTAGTTCAGTTTGATTTGTTCGTTTGTACATGTATTTATCTCTCTCATTATTTAGTAGTAATTTAGTATCCATATTGACTTGTTTTATAATTCCCTCTATTAACAAATATATATATTTATTAATTACTCAAACTGAACTCACTCCTGTGCAATGGAGGCCTAGATATTTAGATATGGATTGAATTTATAATTCAAATTAAAAAACAGAATAGATACATATATAGATAGAGTACTTTATTAATCCCAAAGAACAATCGCAGTTACACCAGCCAAGTCACATAAACACAAAGACAATGAGGTAGATAAGAAACATAATACAATAAAATAGCCAAATAATATAAATTAACAAATACAATAAAATAAAAGCTGAGAACAGAGCCTAAAAGCATTACCATAAACTCTTAAACTCTCACTGAATGCACAGCATACATTAGTAGTACATGTTAGTAGATAATTTTAATAAGGAGCAGGAGTGTCGTTGGATATTAAAAGAATAGTTCAACATTTTGGGAAATATGCTTATTTGCTTTCTTAGGGTTAGAGGAGAAGATTAATGCCACTCTCATATTCGTATGCTGAAGATAGTGCTACAACCAGGAGATGGTTAGCTTAGCTTAGCATAAAGACTGGAAACCGTGGGAAACACCTAGCCTGGGTCTATCCAAAGCTAACAAAATCCACCTACTAGCACTTTTAAAGCTCACTAATTAACATGTCATATCTCGCTTGTTTAATCTGTACATTAAACCCAACTGCAAAAATAAAATGGTTTTACCAAAGACTATGTGTCGGACTATTTCTTGGCCTAGGTGTAGTGATTTCAGCAAAGACTCCAGGAAGTCACTACGCCCTGTGAAACCACAAATTGTCATTTTTATACTTCGATTTTTGTACATATTAAACAAATGAGATATAACATGTGAATTAGAAAGCCTTAGCGTTGCTGGTAGACACATTTTTTGACAGAGCCAGGCTTTTCCCCTGTTTCCAGCTAAGCTAACTGGCTGCTGGCTGTAGCTTCATATGTAACAGACAGATATGAGTGTGGTATCAATCTTCTCATCTAACTCTCGGCAAGAAAGCCAAAATGCCAAACTAATTTAGAAATAGACTAAACTAAATAGAATTAATTCTAAAGAATATATATATATATTACACTCAGAGGTTGTTAATAATTAATAAATGAGTTCAGTTTAGGCAAAAGCTGAGTGTTATAGAGTAAAATAGAAAACAGTATGGTTGTAAAATGTTTTAAGCATCAGTGCTTTCAAAAATAGATTTTTTTTACTTTTTCTGGTGCACTTTAGCGCCAAAAACAGTAGCCATTTCCTCACGTTTCAAATGTTTTCTTAAGGCTAAAAGTGTTGCAGATGGTGATGGACTTGGCAGCTGCCATACCCATCTCTGTCCTAGTTACAATCCTTCAGGGAGGCTTGATATGATTTACAGTAGACAGTTCTGCATTTATGTAATGGGAGTCTGCCTCAGTACTCTCACTGTCCATCCAGAGCCTTCTCCTGAGACACAAACAATACCTACATGGCCTTGAGGGAATGTTGACATTTGGATGGTAACCTAATCAGAAAAACAAGGATTGTGGTCATTATTTTGAATTCAACTCAACTACTTCCCTGAGCCATTGCCTTTAAAAATATTGGAGTGACTGACAGACCTGCATAGAACATTGTAGGAAAACAAACTTTAAACCAGAGCCCTCTGGTGTGTCTAGTTGGACACCCAAAACACCTTGAATACAACTTAATTTCAGTCTTCCCCCAAGGAAACTGTAGTGTCTGGAAAGTTTTTTGACTTCTGAACAAGGGGTGAAAAAAATACTCCAATTGGCTTATGCAGCATAGTTCAAGTATTCAAACCATATGAATTTGGATCCAAAGAGTCCCACATTGTGCTCACATCAGACACTTAAAAGTTAGTCAATGTATCATATTTATTATGAGGTACCATTTACATTTAACAGTTTATTGGGACATTCAAGCATGCTGTACCACTGATTACTGCAGCTATTGCTAGTGGCACAGAACAATTGTACTTATTGGTTTTAGAAAGCTATTTTTGGACATTTACAGTTTTGGCTAATGTGAAGTTGAGAAGATGATGACTTTTTTTTTCTCTTAGTAGGAGAGGAAACTATGGTATATATTAAATCTTTTTTAAAAAGAAATAAAAAATTTGGGGGAATTCAAGAAAATATGCAAAGAAAATTTTATTTTATTGTTTTCGAGGGTTCAAGGGTTAATTTATTTATCAATTTTACAACATAGGGTTGTATAACAAAATTCAAATGCTTTTTTCTAAAATCAATGATGAGTTCTTAGGTTTTGCTGACACTGAGCAGTAGATTGTTCTCTGTGCACCACTCTGCAAGATTGTTGATCTCCTCCCAACTTGAATTCTCCTCGTTGTTTGTAATCCGGCCGATGAAGGTGGTCGTCCGCAAATTTCACAACAGAGTTTTCTCCATGTCAGGGATTGCAGTCAAGAGTGCACAGTGTGAACAGGAGGGGGCTGAGCACACAACCCTGGGGGGCTCCGGTGTTGAACACGAGAGTGGAGGAGGTGTGACCGCCAATCTGAACTGTCTGGGGTCTGTTTGTGAGGAAGTCCAATATGCAGTAGCAGAGTTGCAGAGTACTCAAGCCCAGAGTGCCAAGTTTGACAATCAGTTTCATGGGGAAATTGTGTTGAATACTGAACTGAAATCAACAAACAGCTGCATAACAACAACCATATATCGTTGGTGTTTTTGGTGTTGAGATCTCTCTCCAGTCTCTCCTGATGTCTCCCTTTTGCCTCTGTCATGCCAGCTTTCAGTCTCGCTCTGGCAGTGTTGTATGCTTCCTTGTCTCCTGACCGAAAGGCAGCGGCTTTGGCTCTGGATAGGGCCCTCACTTCTCCATTCATCCAGACTTTCTGGTTGGGGAATGATTTTATTGTCTTCATGATCACCACATCATCAACACATTTGCTGATGTATGATGTCACTGTTGATGTATATTCCCCAAGATTGATGTGGTTCTCCTGGGTGGCGGCATCTCTGAACATGTGAGAGTCTGTGCACTCAAAACAGTCCTGCAGAGCTGCTGTAGCTTCATCTGTCCACACTTCAACTATTTTTTCTGATGGTTTGACCCTTTCAATCAGCTGGGGGTAAGTAGGCAGGAGAAGCAGTAAAATGTGGTCTGACTGACCAAAATAGGGGCGGGGGAAGGCTTTGTAGCTGCCAGAAATGTTCCTGTAAACATGGTCCAGGGTATTACTTCCCCTGGTAGTGGTCATTTTACAGGCTGTTTTCCTGGAGCCTGTATCATATTGGCAGTGAATGATATGGCTGATGAATTACCAGTATTTAATGAATGAAACAAAACCATATACAGTTCTTGATTACAGTACTTGACATTAGAAAAATATGGCTCTGAATTGAGTAAAATAAAATATTATCTATACCAGCAAACTTTATCTGGTAGGAATCATTTGCGATGTTGGATTACCAAGACCAGAATGACAGTAAATGACTTCTTTAGGTGGTGAGTCAGGATAAGATTTATCCGTGTTACACCAACTGTAACAACTGACACCCAACCATTGTTCAGTGGAATGAAAGTAGGCTGCGGAAACACAAAGTACCGTAAGAAAGGTAACACATACTTTGCAATTAGGTCAAATCAAGACTTAACTTCCCATTTCAAGAACAGAGCTGGATGACATTTCAGACTTCATGTGATGCACGGCTACATAATCCTCAGAACTGAAGCCACTGCATGTTGTTTAGAGTTGCATGCAGTTTTTTTGATAGAAAAAGTGCTACAGCAACCACAAAGTGGGTGGAACTCGTGTCATTACCTTCACAAGGATGGAATCTGTCTTCTCTCTTGTACACCCTTATCTCTCTTGTACTTAGTAAGATAAGATAAGATGAAAAATACCAAGTATGTAGAATGCCCAATATATTTCTGAAAAACTAAAGGGCGATGGCCAATTCTCATGATTTTCTTTTCTTTGCCCTCACAGGTTTTCACTCCCATGGCTGGTAGGTCTATTTGCAGTCCTGGAATACTGCTGTGCAGGTATTTTACCTTCAATGAAACTATCATTGCTTTTTTTCCCCAACACATAATCCATACATAATGAGATTCAGTATTTCTCAGGCTTCCTTTCTGTTTCTCCTTGTTCCTTTCAGTTGCTGACCTGAGGGACTGTGAGGCAGCAGGCAGCAAGTGCCACTCGCAGGCTGAGTGTCTAAAGGTCAAAAACAACTTCACCTGTGTGTGCCGCATGGGCTACCAGGGCGATGGTCTGCTGTGCAATGACATAGATGAATGTCTCAGTGGCCTGCACAGCTGTCACCCAAAGGCCCGCTGCAACAACACCCTGGGCAGCTACAGCTGTGTCTGCCTCAATGGATATGTTGGAGATGGCACCAACTGCCAAGACATTGACGAGTGCCAAAAAGAAAATGGGGGTTGTCATGCCAGTGCCCTCTGTACTAACTTTGAGGGTGGGCGACAGTGCCAGTGTAAAGTCGGCTTCAGGGGCAACGGCTTCCAGTGTAATGATGTTAACGAATGCACTAACCAAATGATCTGCCATTGGAACGCCACCTGCATCAACAACCCTGGGTCATATGTGTGTACCTGTAATGCTGGCTATAAGGGCAACGGAAACTACCTGTGCCTTGACATAGATGAATGTTCAGAGACTCCTCATGTGTGTTCTTCCTCACTTGGCTACAAAGGTTGTAAAAATCTGCCTGGCAGCTACCGCTGCACGTGCAGCAATGGCTTCGAAAGTAATGGCCAGAGCTGTGTGGACATCAACGAATGTGCAAGCAACATCTGCAGTCTATATGCAGACTGTGTAAACACCATGGGGTCATACCAGTGTACCTGCAACAGTGGTTTTGTAGGAAATGGACAGATATGTGCAGACATAAATGAATGTAATGAAGATAATCAATGCGACCCCAGTGCTGCTTGTATCAACAGGCTGGGGAGTTACGAGTGCTCCTGTCTGGAGGGTTTTGTAGGAGATGGTCGACTGTGTGAAGACATTGATGAGTGTGCAACACCTAACATCTGCCCTTCCACCACTACCTGCGTCAACACTGGCGGGTCATATTACTGCGACTGTGGCAGTGGCTTCATCTTCAATAACTCCAAGTGCCATGACCTGGATGAGTGTGTGGCAGGCCGCTGCAGCCCCTACGCAATCTGCACGAATTCGCCTGGGTCCTTCTCTTGTCAGTGTTCAGCAGGGTACAGGGGAGATGGCTTCACCTGTGTGGATATCGATGAGTGCTCGCAGGCTAAGCAGTGCCACTCCAATGCCCTTTGCATTAACCTTCTTGGCTCCTACAACTGCACCTGTCGGGTGGGTTATTCTGGAGATGGGGTGGTCCAGTGCAATGACGTGAACGAGTGTCTGGTGGATAATGGAGGGTGCAGAAACAAAGCTACATGTGTCAATAACCAGGGTTCCTTCTCTTGCATGTGCCAGCCAGGCTTCATCTTGGTTAATCGAACTGTTTGCCAGGATATAAATGAGTGTAAGGAACTGAACAATCCATGTGGAGTGAATGAAGAGTGCAAAAACATCGACGGGTCATACGAGTGCCCCTGCCAGGTCGGTTACTACCGTCCTGCCAGCAACATGGACTGTGTTGATATGGACGAGTGTAAAGACAACCCTTGCCATGTCAATGCCACATGCCTCAACACCATTGGGTCCCACACTTGCACCTGTAAGCGAGGTTTTTCAGCAAATGGCACCCAGTGTGAGGATATAGATGAGTGTTCTGCGGAGGGTACATGCCACCCACGGGCACTATGCACCAACTTCGTGGGGGACTTCTTTTGCTCCTGTCAGCAGGGTTTCAAAGGTGATGGCTTCTCCTGTCAGGATGTGGACGAGTGCACGCTCTCTGATACCATTTGCTCTGCCTTCTCAAAGTGTATCAACTCTCCTGGTGCTCATGTCTGTTCATGTTTGAATGGCACAGTGGCCTTCAATGACACCTGCGTGCCACCCAGTTCATTGTGTGACCCTGCCTGCCACATTCATGGCCTGTGCCACCGTTCGCCTGCTGGATATCAGTGTGTGTGTGACCTGGGTTACATGGGTGATGGGCTGACTTGCTCTGACATCGATGAGTGCCAGAGGGAAAACATTTGTCCTGAAAATGAAACTGAGTGTGTCAATATCCCAGGATCGTTTTCCTGTGTCTGCAGAAAAGGCTACACTCTCAATGGAACAAGGTGTTTCGGTAAAACACAGTTTTTTTTTTATTTTTTATTTCAAATAAACCTATAAAGTGTGGTTAACTTAACCTGGTTCCAGACTTCTGAATTGCTGCCCACATCTCTGATTTGTTCAGCGATTTATATGAATCAATCATGAACATGTGAGGTTGAATGAGTGAAGTGAAACAAACATGACAATTCAGACTAATTTTTAGGCTATGATTAACTGGGCCTATTTGAAAGAGTAGTTCATAGACTGCACTGAATGTATAAAATATTACTGATGTTTTCTCTTTTCATTAAGTAAACTGACAATGTAAATCCAGGTAGAAGCCATTATCCTTTATTGTTTTCTCTTTTCCAATTTATAGCATCAAAAACCAGAACATAAAGATAAACAGAAGATGGATTTAAGGAATTTGTGAGGCAAATAAGATGTGGATTGTCCAAAAAACATATTTTACATCTACAGTACATCTTTCTGTATTATCAGGAAGTTATCCCTTATCCTTGTAACAATTAGTGTAAATCATTCTAATCATTCTATTCTCATTCTAGTTTTGAACAAAAACTAACTTCAGGGGTGGCAAAGAAAATTAGTTAGAGGATTACAGGAGCTACAGAAGTCATAATGCTAATGGTTCTCATTTACTTTACATTTAAATTAAATTTAACACTGTAAAAGCACATTTTTGTATTGAAGATGAAAATAATCTTCAGATCACAACTGGACAAAAACTGCACATCTTGTTTGCATCTGTCATATTGTTTATTATTGATATTACATTCATTTGGCAGATGCTTTTGTCCAAAGCAACTAACAAAAAGTGCTTTCAAACCACATAGGAGCAACAGGTAGCTAGATAATCCAAAATTGGGAGTGTATTTCTTGGAAACAAATAACTAAAAGAATGTTCAGTTTTACTGTATAAGTGCTTAGAAGGTGTTTTTTGTTTGTTTGAAAAACTAGACATGAGTAAGTGCTGGCTTCAGTTACAACAAGTTTATGTCAGTATTTAGAGCATATTTATTCAAATGTGACTGAAGGTGAAAATAATCTTCAGTAAAACAAACACACAATGCCAGTAATGGGACAATAATGAGGAGAAAACTACTTTACTTACTTTTTTTTTGGGGGGGGGGGCATTTTCACCTTCACTAGATAGCACAGTATAGAGGTAGACAGGAAACAAGGGAAACACAACAAGAGAAAGAGAGTGGTAAAGAGAGTGGTACGACATGCAACACGGGTCCCCAGGTGGAAACAGACTGTTGACATTGCGGTTACATGGTATGCGCCTTAACCATTAGACTGCCACCATCAGAATGCCCCAGTACAGCAGTTCTAAGCAATGCTGTAGGTAAGGAAAGAGATGGTATTCATTCCAGGACAGGGAGCGACACACCACCCGCTCCTCCTGACTCTAAATCAGATGAGTTTCCACACATTTCAACTTGATAAACAAAACCAGAATAATGAGTCTACCTCTTTTTCTAAAATTCATAGTCATAGCCACCAAACTAAGCAGTTTGTTTTACCTCACTCCTGATTAAAGTTTATCTGTAAATGTTACAACACACAGAAATCATTAACTTTTAATTATCTCCCTCTCTTTCTCCCTACCTACCTCCCCATTTGTCCATCACCTCTCTAGATGTGAACGAGTGTGAGACAGGGCAGCATGAGTGCAGTGAGTTTGCCCAGTGTGTCAACACAATAGGCAGCCATTCCTGCTTCTGTCTCAGCGGCTTCACAGGTGACGGGAAGAACTGCTCTGGTAAATATCAATTCCTCATTATAAACATTCATTGCACCAGTTGGTTCTTTTGCCCCATAAGTGGACTCTCCTGTGAGCTTTCTTTTAGCACCATTTGGGGCTGTTTCCCTGATACTGTCCTATTTTGGATAAATTATAGACTTTGATGAGTGCCAAGTCCAAAACAGAGGATGCCATCCAGTTGCCAGCTGCACTAACACCCCTGGATCTTTCTACTGTGCCTGCCCACCTGGCATGGAGGGCAATGGCTTTGACTGTCAGGATGTGAACGAATGTGAGCAGAACTCCACCCTGCCACACAACTGCAGTGCCCAGGCTTTGTGCGGCAATACAAACGGGTCCTACATTTGCCAGTGCCAGGATGGATACCAGGGTGACGGCTTCGTCTGTGAGGATGTGGATGAATGTCAGCTGGCCACAACCTGCAGCAGGAACATGACCTGCAGCAACACCCCTGGTTCCTACACATGCGCGTGTATCTTGGACCTGGTGTATGACGAGGGCACATGCGTGAGTGAAGACACCTGCCTGAATGCAAGTAGTGTCTGCCACCCACTCGCCAAGTGCCACCCATACCAGGGTTCCTTCTACTGCCAGTGTGAAGATGGTTATGAAGGAGGTGGAACTGAATGCTGGGATGTGGATGAATGCGACCAATCGCAAGATCAAGTCTGCCCTGCCTTCTCCTACTGCTTCAACACTAATGGCTCCTACATCTGTGACTGCTGGGAAGGGTTTCAAGACAATGGGACACATTGTCAGGACATGGACGAATGTGTGACGGGGAACTTCACCTGCCCTGACAACAGTACCTGTTCTAACATAGAGGGGAGTTACGAATGTACCTGTGACCCAGGCTTCTCAGGCAATAGCTCCATGTGTTTGGACGTAGATGAGTGCTCCCTCAGCCTCATCCAGTGCCCTAATTTCTCCAACTGCCTAAACACAGTTGGTTCTTTTGTCTGTGAGTGCTGGGAAGGTTACCAAGGCAACAACACTGACTGTGAGGATATTGATGAGTGCCTACACAACTCTACCTGCCCTGAGTATAGCATGTGCATCAACACCAACGGAAGCCACCTGTGTATTTGTGATGCCGGATTTTCCAGCGTGGATGACTTGTGTGTGGACATCGATGAATGCAGTGACATGGAGCTGGGGGAGCTTTGCACTAATGGCACGTGTATGAATGCTATCGGCTCATATTACTGTGAATGCATCAAAGGATTCTGGAGTAATGGGACAGAGTGCATGGATGTAGATGAATGCTCAGACTCCTTCAACTTTTCAGTGTGTCAGCCCCATTCTACATGCGTCAACATCCGTGGGTCTTATCGCTGCCCCTGCAATGAGGGGTTTATACTGAATGGTACAGAGTGTCAGGATATGGATGAGTGTCACGACCCAGATGGCACCCCTTGCCCAGAGCACTCATTGTGTAACAACACAGCAGGGTCCTTCTTCTGTCTGTGCTCTCCTGGGTACAAACCCATTAGCCTGGGCTGTGAGGATATCGACGAATGCAAGGACAACACCACCTGCCGCTTTGACCAGGTGTGCACCAACCTGCCTGGAGCATACAACTGCTCTTGTCCACTGGGGTATCACGAGGAGAAACAGGCATGTGTCGACACCAATGAATGTGAGAATTCACCATGCCACCCATTGGCATGGTGTTGGAACAGCCCTGGCTCCTTTTCATGCCACTGCCCTCTGGGCTTCGCTGGAAATGGCTCCTGGTGCAAAGACGTGGATGAATGTGTTGCCCTGACCAAACCGTGCCACCCTCTCGCTCGCTGCCACAACACCCCAGGGTCATTTGTATGTGTGTGTATGCCCGGCTTTGTGAGTATCGGGCCACTGTGTGTAGACTTTGATGAGTGCCAACAGACTAATGGGCAGTGTCACTCTGCTGCCACCTGTTCCAATCATGTAGGAGGTTTCAAATGCTCTTGCAGTCGGGGCTGGAATGCTACCAAAGACAATGGTCATGGAAAAGGAGGATGTGTGGACTCGGATGAGTGTGTATCACCCATGGCATGTCCTGGGCAAACATCCTGCACCAACCTGCCAGGGTCTTACAACTGTTTGTGTCCCAAGAACAGCACAGTGTGCAGAATGATGACTCTGAAGGGTTGGTTATGCCTTTGTTTATCACCTGTCTTGATAATCATATCTTGACGTCTGTGTGTATGTGTTTTTTTATTCATTAGTCAGTATAGAAGTAAATTTCATCAAAACATAAAAATTGGAGAAACAAGGTTTTCATAATAATAATAGCAACAATCAGCAAATCATATTTACACAGCTCCTTTGTACTGTAAAGCTAGTGAACATGTAATTAAGGTAAATTAATTCAAAGGCAACCCACTTAACCTAATCAAACTACATTTTAGAATTGATGTTACATTTGCGGTTCCTCTGCTACCTCACGGAGTGACAAGCTAATACAAGATAGTTGCATTTTACAAAGTCTGCTAACAACCTTACCTCTAGTCACAATTTATCCTTTTATGGTGTCAAATCCCAAATGCTTCCTCATTTACTTCTTACTTCTCAGGTGGCTTGGTGTAATTTTCTACCCAGCACAGTTTTCAGTACAGCTTGCTAGTTTTCTCAATTTTGCAGTAGTCTAGCTTACAGGCAGGGAAACAGGGTATGCAATAGATCAGAGTGACAGTGCGTTTTTTTCAAACGACCCCCGCTGGAGTACAGGGCACGGCCTTTAATATTTAGCCCCAATTTGATCAGTACTTCAAAATTCTAATAAAAAGAGAACAGCTTAACTGTCATGCTGGTAGCAAATGAAGATTGGTTGACGACAATATGATGTGCTATGTTTAGTTTTACCACTGATCAACTGTCTGTGCTCCCCCAATAGAAAGCAACCTGTACCCCTTTGGAGCAGAGGTTGGTGATAAAGGAGTAAAGATGGACACAGAAGATGGAAATTCACCATACATCACACCGCCAATGGGTTTCCCCTTTTTGGGAAAATTGTATGGCCGGGTTTATGTGAGTTCATGTATGCATTTATCTACAAAAAGATCGGGTGCATGTCTCTGCCAAGGTTTTATAATCCTCAAAAACTGTTTAACTTTCCAGCAAATGTAATTTACATCTTTTAACAAGGTTTTGAAATATTTTTCAAACAGGATTTAAAACATAACCTCTTCTGAAGAGGTAACAGTAATGCTCAGTGGAATATAACTGCATAACCTTCATGATTGTGATATTTGAAACCAATTTTACACATGGCTTATTACAATCTACAATGTATAGATGGCAGCATAACATAACCCGCATAATATATGATCCCTATGGGGTTTACATTGCTTTGATTAAAGGTTTACAGCTGTTGACAGAGCAGTAATTCACACAGCTCTTGATGAATAAAAAAATAAATTAAATAATAAAATGAAATGAAAAATAGATAAAAGAAACAGGTTGCTATAACTACTGCAATATTAACCATAAAGTTGTGATTGTATGACAGAAGATGACAGTCAACCTATTTGATATGTGTCTTATATTGTATCTGTATCTCCCATTCCTTTCTCAGTTTTCTGACAATGGCCTTGTCCAGTTTCAATCTGTCTCTGAGAATGAGCAGTACCTGCTCCCGGTTCCTTTAGCCAGTGGTTTCCCTGACAACATGAATGTGTCTCTGTTGGCTGTGTTTTGGGATGATGCTGACCTCACCCATGGGGACGGACAGCTAATCTATCAGGTTAGATCATCACAGGTCATGGAGTCAAAATGAGACTGAGAGGTTGTTTTTATTTTTTGTTCAGTTGAAAGAATGAGGTAAAATCATTAAAAATTATTTGATAGCAATGTAAAGTTGCCATGTCATATCTATTGATTTGATAGCATTATGCTGCAACTTGTGCTTTATATTACTCCTCCTTTTCCCTTTTTTTTTAATCTTTCAGGAGTACCATGAGCTGGATATGTCAGATGTCTACTCTCAGATAGTGTTTAATCGTACAGCAGACGAAGTGACAAAGTTTGAGCAGCGGAAAAACAAGCCTGCCTTCACCCCTGCCTGGATCCTCAAGATCACCTGGGACCATGTGATGCCCGTCTCCTACCAGAAGATCAACTTCTCAGAGGTAAAAAGTTCAAATCATGTTAAACTTTGAGAGTAGAAGCTAAAAAGCACAGGGAATGTATCTTATTTTTCTGAAATAGATATTTCTAATCAGATCTTTCTTTTTATTTCTTTTCTGAACCAAATTTGCAATTTAAATCAACAAAAATGTTGCAATACATGATCATCAATAACAGCTTCATATTGAAAGCAAGGCCTAACAGGCCTGATTTTTGCACTTCTGTGTTCCTGAAATGCCATTGTTTTTCTCTCTCTGATTTAACTGATTGTAATTGATTTATTTATATACTTGTACAGTCCTGGTACATAGCACTGATGATTCATTGGAAGGAACAAAATAGCTTACTGAATATGCGTGTCCAGTAAGGCATAATCCACATTGCCAGTTTCTAAAGGGTAAAATACAGTATAACAATATAAAAAGATCACTATCATCGTCATTTGAAACTTATCTGACTGAAGCTCTACCTTTCCCTTAAATCTCTTATGTACCAGTCTCAGTGAAAGGCGTGATGGAGCAGGGAGTGTCACTGTTTGTGTTGTGTTGTGTGCTTGTCCTACTTTATATGCTATTGTTATGTGCAATGTGAGCCCTTTAATCGTCAGCTCAAAGAAGGCGGATATTCAGTCATAATTCCTGGAAGACTCGTGTCATTTTGTTTAACTTTGGTGCCCCCTTGGGGTTGTTTCACCTACAGGGCTTGAATACAGAGTGTAGTCGTATCTGCTGCCACCTGTCTATTGTATGTCTTCTTACAATGCTCTTTTTGCAGGTCTTGTTGTTCTTGTACAGTGGGAATTGTGTTACAATGTAGTGTTTGTCAGTGATACTTATTGATTAAAAGCAGGGTAAATTATAGCAAAATTATGACACTTAATAGACCCTTTAAAAAATTGATGTAATTCCTGAAGATCCATGTCTGGCAAAAAACTTTAGTACTTATAATATAACAATATAACCTCCACCTCCTTCATAACCATACAATATAAAAATGTCAGTTTATGTGAGCTTTCACTGGACTTGGAAAACTGGAAAACAATCCTGATTTGTCATTTTCAGACTAACACTTTCCAGTGTATCCTGACCACGGATGGAGTGCGCTCCTTTGCCCTCCTGCGATATGGGGAGATGCTCTGGGGTCCTGGCCAGAGACGTTACCACGACGCTGTCATCGGCTACACAGATGGAAAATCCTCCCACAAGGAGCCCACTGTCCCTCCAGAAAACCTGTTCGGGCCTGGTGGCAGATACAGGCCCCAGCAGGTGAAAGGGATCATGGGGAAGTTAGGTCAGCTGGTGTATGATTTGACAGGAACAGCGGGGTCAGACTTGGATTTCCGTATCAGGTGCCAGGCGTGGGCGATGAAGGAGCCTGATCCAGCTGAGTGGACAAAGGGGCTGTTTTCATGTCCCTGCACCCGCACCCAGGCTCTGGAGGACCTGTCGTTCTTGCAGGATACCACTGATCCAAGTTCAAGGGTGAAGACGCTGAGGGGTCAGAGGTGGGGGGGTGCAGGTGGTTACATCTTTCAGTCTATCCTGTCCAACAGACATGGTTCGGGGAAGAGGTGTGTGTATGAACCAGACGGTCCCCTGCTGGCTGGGTACAATGAACGCTACTTCTCCGGACACAGCATGCAGAAACATATCGGTAATACATGTGATTTTCATTTTTTGGTCAAATCCACCATAAAAGTAGGACTCATAGTACAAATACCAACTCCTGATGGTCTCAATACACTGTCTATTAGTCACTAGGGAATGTTTTTATCCAGGTTTTTTTTCATGTTGTCATGACTTTTTCACAAAAATAGGCATGAAACACTGTTTCTCAAATAAAAAGTTTTTTTTAAAGGAGTTTGTAAACTATAAACAGAAACTGATATGTATCTGATGGAGCTTTGTCCTGTACCCTTCAACATGTTTTAGATCAATGCATAGGAATTCGGTAATTCCTACACACAAATTTGAGAAAATGCTCTTATTAATGACTTAGTTTTAAATATTTTCACATACCATAGGCAGAGAAAAGTTAGTTTTTTAGTTGATACAATTGTTATGATTACTGTAAGTCAGTAAGATGTTAGTACCTAGTCTTTTGTAGGGATCAAGCCTGCAACCTTCGACTTACAGGACAGTGTTTGACCACTAATCCACGGTGCCACATTGTGGCATTGTGGCAGTGCAAGTACTTAATTGAACTTCTCTCTCCAGATGAAGATCTCCTGCCGTTCCAGTGGTGTTGCATCGAGTCTCCTCTGTGCCACCTTTACCTCAATAAGAGACCACTGGACCGTTGCCAAGGTTACAGCTGGGGCAGCCCTGACGTCTACACTCCAGCCAAGAAGGCGACACAGGGTGTAGGTGAGGGATTCTTCCCAGTAAACACAGAGCAAGTTAAAGCCAGCAGAAGAGACACACTGTACAGTGATCAGTGGAAATGTTTATTGGTTTAAGTCGTACTGGTTTATACATCCAGTCATGATAGCCAGCAGTCTGTCCATTCTCTGAGAACTTGCTGTACCTGTAATCACAGAAGACTACAGTATGATGAATTTAAATTATTTCCCTTACAGCGATGGTGTACGGCAGCCTCCATTTCATCACCTTCGATGGGACGCAGTACTCCTTCAAGGCCCTAGGAGAGTTTGTGATATTGCGTCTCTCCTCCAGCACTGGCTCTAATATCTTCACTCTGCAAGGACAGACTGACAAACTATACACAGACGCAAAGGGGATCATTGAGGTCCCAGTGGTGGTGCGCATGGCTGCCTTCCACCAGGGCATTGGCAAGGTCAGGATGTTTGTATGTGTGGTGGGAAGACTCTATACTCTACTCTTACTTACTCACTCTTTTAAAAAGCTTGAATATCAATTCCAATCAATAGTCTTCTCTACTGGTTGTGATGGGAAAGAAGAGAGTTTCAGTATCAAGATCTTTGGGAGGAAATTTTCCCATTGACTTATCTGGACTCAAATAATTGTTCCACATTTTTAGCACTATTTCTTTTAACCATACCAGATGGGTGCAGTTTTATATAAAAGCCAATGACACAAGTACAGAACCTTACAGTAGACAATCACAGATTTCTGTCTGATAGTGTAATATTCATGTCTTATTTTCAGATCGAATGGAGGTGTGCAGAGAAAGCAAATGGACTGCGGGTTTTTGTGGATGATGTTGAGGTCCCAGTCACAGTCGGTAATGATCACCACACACATCTGACATGCAATTAAATATCTGCTTTGTTTTTGTATGAGCGATAATAGCGCAGAGGCAGATAAAACAAGGCATTGTATGCAATTAACAATCCTGTACTTAGCATTACATAGCAGTTAATTTGAGAAAATTGGAGCCTATTATCAAACCTCACCTACACAAGTATGTATTTACGACTTAAAGCTGTTGTAGACAAAAGTATCTGCTGTCTTTATCGAATGACAAATGTTTCGTCCTTTCAGGTGTCGTGCACATGGGTGAGAAGGACTTTGCTGTGCGCTGTATCTCACTCAATCGCTGTGTAGCAGTGTATGCTGGAGGTCTCCACGTGGTGGCGTGGCGGTTTGTAGGCCATAACCAGCTGGCAGCCATGGTGGAGGTTCCTCAGACTTTCTACAACCGCACTGTGGGTCTAATGGGTCTTTGGAGCTCCAGCCGCTCCGACGATTTCCTCATGTCCGACGGCAGGCTCCTTCTGTCAACGGACCTCAACCCCCCCCCAGAGGAGAGACTGCATGAATTTGGCATGTCCTGTGAGTGGACCATAGATGCATGCGGTTAGACTGTTTAATTGTGTTTGAAAAGTTGAGAACATTTTGATTATATACAGTATATATAGTTTGTTGGCTGGATAGGTTCTTGGCCTGGAGTCTTCTCTCCATGCTTTTGGTCAGTTTCTAACATGCTATAATCAATATTTTTATATTAACAAGGGATCAAATTACTATGTGTAGTGTGAAAAGTCATTTTTAGTACTTTATTTACTCACACTGCACTCATCAACCTGTTTCCAGTCACAGCAGGCAGCTGTTTTCAGTGAAAAAGCTTTGATAAAGTTACTGTACGTTACCTGCTCAGCACCAAACAGCAAAGTTAGCAATTAGCTGGTGAACATAGTGGAGCATTTAGCAGCTAAAGAGAGATATTTCCCTCAGGAGTTGGTGAACAACAAAACAGAGGTAATAAGAGGGTGAATTCATCAGGTTGCCTGACCTGATGGATACTAGGCAACTGTTCGCTACCTCCTGCTGCATATCAACTTAAATTGATAAATTGATAATATGTCAATTAATGCAGCTTTAAAAATATGCTTCAGTGTTCCTATTCATGAGCACCCAATCTGCCTGGACTATGAAGTGAATACACAGGGATTCAGCTTGCCAAAGTTCAGAATAGGAGCTCTTTAGGTTCACCACCTCATCTATGCTGCCTCTTCTCCCACAGTCCAAAGGATCTTGTCCTTCTGAAGGCCTCATTGAGTTATCACAGACCTACCAAGCCCATAACATCCACAGGCCACCATCCCCACCATGACTTCATTATGAATCGTGGGCCCTACACACAAGTGTGGGTTTCTCTACCCATGCATGACATTGTACAATTATTGGACAACATTTTGTTGTCAACTTAAAACTAAACTAAATAGTGAATCAGGCTTCTCCGAGAATAAAATACTTCCAGGTTGACGTCCCTTTATCATGACCTCCAGTACGATGGACGTCATCTAGACAATTCATGTTTTGCGTGTTTTGCACTGCCACACCTATCCCCACCCACACCTATTCTCATCTCTGTACCCATGTTTGTGTGTTTCTAGGGGCAGTTCCAGACCCAGAGAGCCTGTTGTTCTCTCCATCTCCACTGATTCCACTGGAGCCTGTCTCCTCTGAGCTCCTGCTGGAAAGCGTCAGTCCTGCTCAGGTGGAGGAGCTGAGGAGAACCTGTCAAGGCAGCATGCAGTGCGCACATGACACCCTAGCATCCGGCAGCTCTGAGCTGGGCCTGCGGACTCTGGACGCCAAGAAACAATATCAAAATCTGGCCCTGATCTACGGTAAGATGGCTACACTATTTTGGAAAAGTGTGTTTTCATCATTGACCTGTACTAATTTGATGTGATCTGGCTGTGGTCTGCTAGGTAACATGCCTCCCATAGTGACAAAGCCCACAGTGATCCGCGGTAAGGTCAACTCGACTGTCAACATTCAGATTGTCGCTCAGGACCCAAATGGAGACCCCATCACCTACTCACTGCTCTATCCCAGGCCTCCACGGGCTTCCATAGGCAGTGGTGAGACACTTACACACACACATTTCCCTCAAACCTCCATACCAAAAAGAGCCCTCCTCCTCCATCGATGTTACAGATGACGTTACTGTTGACATTTGTTAGTGGGATTGTGAGCCTCCTGCTGTAGCCAGCAGTTAAGTCTTTCGGCAGATGGGACATTTCAGAGCTGAGTCAGTGGATGGGTCACACACAGAGAGACACGCACAGGCATACAGAGCCCACGAAAGACTGGCAGAAAAGTATGAAATGCTGTTTTTATTAATACTATTACAAAAAATACTGTTGTAACTGTGTAATTGTCCTGTGTTTTTTCTAATGAAACCACAGGAAGACAATGGTGTGGCCTCTTAAATATCCCAGGATGTTCCCCTACCATTATTATGTATATGAATGTGTATGAATGATTTCTGTTGTGTGGGCTTTATAGTGCGGTTATGTGACCCTTGTGCTTTCCGCTCCAGGTGACGGCTTCTTGACATGGACTCCCCTCACCACACAGCCTGTCCAGCTGACCATCAAAGTCAGTGACAAGCTCACCAGCTCCCTATTCACCCCCATCCTGCGCGTCTGCAACTGCCTCAACGGAGGAGACTGCCAGTACGACAGCATCACTGAAAACCACCAGCAGGGAAGGTTCCAGGTGCATTTTTGAGTTTAGAAGTTCCCTTACTCTATTCATCACCTGACATGCGGAGTACCGTCTTTGCCAGTGTGTGCTGATGTTGACCCTGAACAGGAATAAGCAGGTGTAGCGCAGACAACAGTCGTTTTGTGTCGGGAGGATTTCTAATTACGTGAACTTTTACATGAATTATTTAAGTGGCAACCATGATACAAGCTCATAGGACTCTATAAATGCTAACGAAGGGTGCTTCAGAGCTTCCTAAAATACCATCTCAGCTCCTTGCTCCACCAATAGATGACTCACAGTCCAAACCATTTATATCGGCCCATTTATCCAGTGAATTTTAAACCAAGTTCAGAATGTGGGCGTGATAATAATACATGTGATATGTGTAAAAAGCTCTTCATTACATGTTCTCAGAGATTCTAGAATGAGTTCAAGTGGAAGCACTGAGGACAATAAAACAAACCTTTTCATAGGATTCACATAGTAGGCGAGCACTCACAGATTTTCTTCTCACATTTGATTTTTTATTAAACGATCTTCAGCGTGTGTGTGAATATATAGGAGGCGAGAAGAGGCATTTCTTCCCTTTGTTCAAAATAAACATTTTACTGTTTATAGCAACTTTGTTTCATGCTCAAAGCTGTAGTACATTATTAAAAGCCCTCCCTTTCTAGGAATTATTATCGGGAGTTACATAGTCATAATATTAGCCTGTTTTTTTATTATTTGTATATAATTTAATTTAACAATAATTTATTTATTTATTTATTTATTTATATCTGTTTCACTGGAGTAAAACTTATTCGTGCTTGTTTACTTATTATGCCATATTTACTTGCTTGCATGGCATATTTGGCTGCTCAAATACCTTTCTCAATAATAATAATTTTCATAATAATAATAATTTAATAATTTATTTTTAAGGAAGTGTTTCTGACCAAATTCAATTCAGTTTATTGTAATCTCATTTGGATTCTCTCAGCACTGTGGTTGTCCTCTCTCAGCTCCTTATGAAGTCCCCTCAGCATATTTCCCTGCATGATGTTCCCCACTGACGTTCAGGGAATGTGGTCAGGGAAGGAGAAAGGATGCACTATTTTGATCTGTCTGTCCCTCTTCCTTTCTGTTCATTATTCTTTCCACCCAGGTGGTGGGGTGCCTGTGCCCAAAGGGATTCAGTGGAAAGTTCTGCGGGAACACTGCAGACGTGTGTCAAGGCAAACCCTGTTTCCGAGGGGTGCAGTGCCAGTCTAAGTCCGAGCCCGGCCAGTTCACCTGTGGAGAGTGTCCCGATAATACTGTCTCTGAGGGAAAACAGGGATACAAGTGTTTTGAGCATGGTCTGTAGCACGTTCATGATTTTTGTTTGCAGGATTTTCTTTGTGCTGTCACTTTATCACGTTTGGAGAACCCCATACACTACAGTTTATCTCATTCTTGTTTCTCTGTATACCTTCTCAGACATGTGCATCCCTCCTTTCCCCTTCCCCTGCCACAAAGATGCCGTCTGCCGCAGCACGAAACTAAACTACACCTGCACATGTAAGCCTGGCTTTACAGGAGACGGACAAAACTGCACAGGTACTGAACACCCAACGCCTCAGTATGAATAAGAGCACATTTATTTACAGTGTTTTAACAGCACAGCTGTCTTTCTCTGTATTGCAGACATAGATGAGTGTGCAGAGCTTTCAACCTGTCCCAATGCTAAGTTTGAGTGTAAGAACAAGCCCGGCTCTGTCGACTGCTTCTGTCGATACCAGAAGACCAAGGACACTGATGGATGTGGTATGTGCACAATCGTTCATGTTCACTCTTTTATCAGTTACACTCACAGAAGTCCAAAAGACATAGAATATTTACCAATAATATTCCATTTCCTTGGACCTAAAGGGACTCTCGATGCTAGAAACAACGCCATCTAGAGGCTCTGTGGGGCTAAAATGTACTGTACAAGCCAAAAGCCCTTATTTACATTCAGTACTTCATTCTTTATATATTTGGCTAAAGTGCACACGACTCACATGCCTGGATTCCTGTATATTTACTATAAGTTCACATATTGTGTCTCTCTTCATGGTCTCTTTTCTTTATTGTGATTCTTCCCATCAAAGTGTTTGTTGAGAGCCATGGCACACCTGTACAGGTGATTAGACCTCCTCTCAGGACTTATGCTCCATAGATGTCATGCAGGATGGAGGGTAGTGACATATACATACTGTACTCGATCGGCATTCTGCCCCACCTGTCCTTATAGTTTTTTTATGGTGGGACAGCTGACGCTATTATGTTTAGTGGATGGATTTATGTGACCTCACATAATTCCCATCATACCTCCTGTAGGATCCAAAAGTGTAAAACTTGGAGTTGACATGTGCACACACCTCACATTGACTCCTCTTGTAGATGAAAGCAAAAGAAGGTTTACTATTCCACTGTCTGTTGTACAAAAGATAAACTTGATGAAAACAAAAAATACTCCAACAGAAATTGCAGCCATTTATTCCGAAAGTCCAAAACAATATCCACAAGTTCCACAATATTGTTGTAAAACTGTGTGGCTCTACACTACACCTGCCAGCAACTAACTCACTTAGTGCTTGTTAAGTGTCATAAAATCTCGGTCTCGGTCTCAAAGGAACATGTGTGTATTTATAAGCATATTACCAGCAACACACACAAATAACATAATTGTAATCACTGAGTACACCATTATTAAACATGATATTAGAAGAGTAATTAAATATATTGAAATATCAAATAATAATAACCAATATTCAATCATAAAATATGAATTCGGCCCTTGATCTGAGCATAATGACTGAAATTGCCAATGTTATTCAGATAATGTGGTGGAACTTAAAATGGCTAAACCTGTATTATAAAGTCTGACTGCAGTGCAAGTTTGTGCATTTATGAAAACAGAGTGCACATGTTCAGTGTGTCACCTGTGTCTGTAACTCAGTTCTGAATGATGTGTTTCTCTGCAGGTGACTCTGCCAATCCTCCAGGTAAGACTTCCCATACGGTTCCTTCTGTGGCTTCATTAGCTTTATCATAGCTTTGCTCTTCCACTGGTGTTACCATGGTAAACATGCCCATATATGGTAATAAGAGGTCATCACACAGCTGTTGCTGCTGTTCTGTGTCTGCAGGGGGTAATGTGTTCAACGTCTCTGTGGGCTGGAAAAAGAACAGATCTGATGGACTCAAACAGGTGTGTGTGGTGTGTGTGTGTGCGTGGGTATGCCAGTGATGGCAGGTAACACATTAATTGGTAACATGTAATAATATGATTGAACACATTTCTATACTGCATAATGATTTCTCCTTCTTTCTCAGCTGGTGGACATTCTGTCGATGGGTTTCCAGAACAAATTCTACAACGCCAGCATGAAGGATCCGGGACAGGGCTCCAGTCCAGGTGTGGCCGAATATCGCATCAACGTGTCCACTGACACACCCCACTGGTACATCAGAGACTACCTGGCCAGAGTCAGCAGCCACTATGACATCAGTGACGTAGGAGTTGATGGTAAACTACCAATACTATTAGTGATTTTCACATTATATTTGTTTAACATAATAACTGTGACTAATATCCTGCATCACAGTGTTTCAGTTTGCCATCGAGTTAAGGTGGCAAATACACTGCAGCACTTTTTAATGATGGCAAATTGTTGGTAAGACTATTTCTCTCTACCACTTTGCTGTTGGATTGTCCACACCTACAGATCTGGATGAGTGTAAGGCCAAGGAGGCGGTGTGTGTCCATCCTGCCCTCTGCGCCAACACTTATGGAGGCTACAGGTGTGTTTGCAATGGCACAACTGACGTGGACGAAACCCAGTCCTGTGTATTAGGTGAGGATCTGAGCATACTTTACATCCATCCTGCAGGTGCAGCAATGGCTCTACGGCTAATAAGCTGCCAAAATCAATATTATCACTGAGTGCGAAACCCATAAAACATTTACTGGGTGAAATGAATGCCTTTCATGCCTCGCCTTTAATAGTATTGTATCCTTATTGTAGGTCATGATTTAATAGAAAATCATGGTATAGTTTGGTGTCATTCACTAACCTTTTTATTTAAGACTTATCCCATCCTTTCTCACTCTGTAAAACATTCTTTGACTATGATGAGAGCATTTTATGAAAAAGTTTGTCATGACTTGGGCTGACTTGACCCTTTTCAGACAGAGACCAGGTGAATGATGTGGAACTAGACCTTGTTCTGGGCCTGGTTCTGGGCATCGGCATCCCTCTGCTTTTGCTGCTGCTCCTGGCTGCGCTAGCCTGCTTCTGCTGCTGCAAGAAGACTGTTACCGGAGAGTGAGTAACACCAAGAGCACATTCAGTAGAGTTTACATGCAGTTTTCATTTTATACACAACATGCATGAATTATAAAGATTAGGGGTTTTAACTACACATGGTTTCTAAAAGTTGAGAACAATATTATACAGGTTATGTTTGATGAAAGCTCCTGATGATGATATTCTTCCGCTATTTTGCGCTGATGAGGAATATATTTAAAGGAATACGTCCGTAGCTTTGGTCAGCTTACATTCACAAAAGATACAATGGATTCCGATGGTGACCCATTTTTGCAGTGAGAAAAAAAGTATCAAAGCATCCATATAAAATTCTCAAACCACTCCAGCTGAATAATCAATTTCTCCTCTTTTAAACCATAACATATGTTCCAATAAGTCACAGCTTTGCCATAATATGGACTTCAAATCAATGCTTAGACCATCGTGGTGCACTTAAACTCTAATGAATTAAAAAAAGATGTGTTTTAGGTGGGTCAGCAGCTCCTTTGGGCAGGATGAGACAGAGTTTATTGCAGGTCACCACAAAATATACTGCTGCAGAGAATGACCACACACACACTCACACACACACACACACACACACACACACACACACACACACACACACACAGTTACACACTCAGTGTTTCAAGGTACAGTAGTCAAGTAGGTCTGCCCAGAGACAATCCTTTTCAGCAACTTCAAGTCTTTAAATCCTGTCCTCTGTACTGCTGCTGCAGCACTGTCTTCTTGTATTTAACTTCTCAGTTGGAGGACAGACTGCCCACTCTCTTACTATATTAAACAAAAACACTTCCTACTAACAGCTTTGGTCCGAGTTATGAAACTACACTTGGGTAACACTGACGAATGTTTGCAGATAATATACAGTAAACCAAGGTAATGATGAGGGTAAGACATCCACAGATTAGAGATGCTGTTCTCAGGAAACGACTAAAACAGCATCATTAATCATCCAGTTTCTTAGTTCGACTTTTTGGGAACTACACTCATTTGCTTTCTTGCAAAGAGTTAGTTGAGAAGATTGATACCACTCTCATATCTAACTCTGTCAAAAAAAAGTCAAACTTCTCCTTTAAATAAATATAGAACTGTGGTGTTTGCTGTAAAGAGGGAGTATGTATTTTCTTTTGAGGACTTAGCTAGAACACACAGATTGAAAAGTCAGTCACAATAAAGAGATTGGAACTATTTAACCACACACTCTGTTGCACATAGAGAAATATCAGATCATAGTAGGATTTTAATACAAAGCAGAATGCACCATGTTGAATGAAAATCTGCTAAAGTCCATCTCATTTTCAGAAGTGCACAGCGTGTGCGCGTGAACGTGCATAGCAGTGTATCTCTCCATGACTTTGTGCATCATAATGTGCATGTGTCCTTGGCCCCCGCATGCGTGTACAGATGTATGGCATCAGGACCAGGTGTTAGCGAGCCATAGAGACACATAATCCCCCTGATGACTGGCCTGCTTTCTCTGCTATCAGTAAACCAGACCCTATGGATATAATGGCCGGGGTCGGCGCCAGCATTGTGGGATTATGTTGTTAGATTAGAGTCAATAAGCAAAAGCCAGGGAAGAGGTTATGCTGTTGTCGTTCAACAAGACGGAGAGATAGAACAAATACTAGATAGAATACTTGGATTATATGGTATGTTATAATAGTACTTAAGGTCCCAGATGTAGGGGATATGATGGAGCTGGAATGGTTTGATTTAACGTTTCCCATGTTCCTTTTTAACTTCCCATTAAATTACACCAAATGTAGGTTTTCACAGTGTTTTGCAGCATTGTAGCTATAAAATACCATAAAACCAGCATTATATATAAAATCTCTGGACCTTGACTACAATTTGGACAAAGCTTCAGAGAGTTTGAACACAACATTTCACAACATTAACTGTAATCAAGGACCAAACAAAGAGTCTGAAGAGGTTTGAACAGCTAATGGGCAAGTTTGCAAGGAATCATTGGCAAGAATGGTGTTTTTAGACTTCTATTCACAGAGTGATTCATGGTACACCAGGTTGCACCGTCTGCACCTCATTATCAGAGAGGACATATACATATTTGCACAAAGACAACAACCATGATGATATACAATCCAAAGCATCTGAACTGCAAATCAGACAACAGTGAGTCTAGAGAAGCATTCGGGATGTGTGCTTCATGTTTTTAATCAGCTTTAGCCCCAGATTTCAGCATCTTTCAACACTCAGAATATCTAGGCTAGAGCCTGCATGAATATTCATGAGCCACTGAGTATTCCACAACAACTGCTGCCCAGCCAAACATTTCCATAAATTGCCTGAAATGATTGTTTACTGTATGGGAAATTATAGACAGCACTAATCAGAGCCAGGGATTCACTGCAAAAGGTACAAAATATGCAGAAATGGCACTGATGGACATATATCACTGCTAGTTTTACAGTACATAATGATCCACGTGGTGAAAGCTGAAGACATTAACTTCTTATATGCAGTGCAAGAGATAGAGTGCAAGAAATAATATGGACATCCCTCATATTTGACACTTTACAGTATCCTGAAAGGTAGACTGCAGTGATTTCTTGTTTACTCCATTCTGATTGGCTCGTGTTTTCTTCCAGCCTCCCCCACTTGTTGCCAGACTACATCCAGGAGCAGCACAACCCTCCGCCCTTCAACTACTCTGACCCTGCCCTACACTACATGACCCACTGCAGCCCACGGATCATAGACAACATCGCACCCAGGCAACGCCTCAGATAGCACATACTAAAACCATGTACACATACATGCATAGGTGCAAATCACTTACACAGACACTGGAAAGCGCACACACTTGCACACAGAAATGCACAGACTTACAAACACAGCACAAGCACCTTTGGAGCCACTGTATATTTTTTAGAAGGGCAAGATGAATGACTCTTATTTATATCGTAACAAACAAGTAATTAAACCTGAGTGACTTTTAAAGGCAATTATTTCCAATCCTCTCCGCTGAGTGATGGACCTGCCAAGTTTGAGCTGGAAGATTTTTCGCCTGGACAACAGTTTACAGTCAGAGTCTGACCCAGCAGAACTCGACCATCTCTTGGCTGGAGACAGCGATGAAAAGTAAACCACTGCAGTGGTCTTTGGCTTCCAGCTGATACTAGGCCAGCAGCCTCCTTAATAGCCACATTAACATTTGCCAGAATATCTGGCGTCAGGCTCCTGCCCTCTGTTCACAATTATATTCTCTAATAAGTTTGTTACGGTTCTAGTCCAAAATGTACAGTAATGCATCCATATTTGGAAATTCAGTATCACTCATAATCACCAAAACATAGTTGATTCAACTTCGGTGTTATTATTTTGCAAACACTGTTTTCTAAAAGCATTTATGTTAATTTAAAACAGCAGAGTAATTCAGTGTTTCAGCTGGCAGCTGTCTCTTGTAAAGCTGGACTGTCACTGCACGTCAAAACACACAATGTGTAAATATAATGTAAATCATTAAAAGTGCCACTTTAGCAACATTGTGCTGTGGTGATATTATTTCAAGAAACAAGCAACTTGGATGTTGGTGTTGTAACAAACATGTCACTTCACTAGTGGGCGGACAGAATGGGATTGAGGCCTAAGATATTCTTTAACAAGAAGGTCCAGGTTTAGACTCTATATTGGCAAAGTGTCCTTGAGCAAGACAGTCAATTCTCAACTCTAAGGAGTTTCTCTAACTCACCCTGACCTCTGACCTCCCATTGGAGAGGATATCACATTGTCAACTTCCTGCAAGTTAATAGCTCATAGTTGTGAACGGACTCAATATCTTTAAAAGTGATCGTGCCATTTGTAAATGTTATTCTTGGCAGGGTGGAAAAGCCTCTCACATTCTGAAATCACGAACTGAAATAAAGGACACCACTACTTCTACTAATCTTGTTTTCCAACGACAGTCAGTGCAGTATTGATGAATTTATACACTTAATTAAAGTCAAATTTAATGGCCATTAAAGTGGAGGTGGACAACATTGACATGCCAATTTCAGATTTTAAATGAAAGATTAATCTTTCATTTAATCAGTGCCAGAAGAAGAACTCGGTCTCTTTCCTCAAGTAAATGTAACAATCCTACAGTGTAACAATACTCCATTACAAGTAAATCTCTTGCATTCAAAATTTGACCTACATATAAGTAAAAGTACATAAGAATTATTGGCAAAATAAGCTTAAAGTACTCATAAAGCATCATATTATTGGATCTTTATTACTGATCATTAATATATAAGCAGGATTAACAGGTAAAGAGGACAACTGCCCCAGACCCCAGAGACCCCACAGGTTCACTGTTTGTCCATTAGTAGTGTGGAATTTGAATAATTGCAAATTCCTCAAAGAAACTGCACCACTTAAGTACAATATCAGCTAAGGTGGGTCTTGCATTATTATCTAATCTTTGTGGTTCTGTTTTGTAGGGGGGCCCCAAAAGACTTAATTTTAGTTTTTACTGTGCTCATATAGTGAATATTCATAAATAAAGTTGTATTTAATTTAACTGCCTCAAACTAACTGACACACAGAAAGGGAGAGGGGCAATAGAGGCCCAAAAATTATACATTGTTACACATATCATAATATTGAGTTAGTATTGATGCATTAACATGTAAGCAGCATTTTAATAACGTAGCCTGTAGAGATGGAGCTCATTTTAACTACTTTATACTTTATTATATGTGCTGATCGTGTGTTTTGTATCTGCAAAATAACTAGTAACTGTTGCTATTCAGATAAATGTAGAGGAGCAGAAGTAAGCATGACGTAGAAATACCCAAGTCTAAAAAATTGTACTTGACTAAATGTACTTAGTTATTATCCTCTGCTGCACCTACAGTAATCAGCGTTCCCTTTACCACATCATTCCAGCTCTTCTGTTTTACCAGCTCCCTGCAGTTTCTTCTCCGGCCACCAGGTGTCACAGCTGAGTCTTCCACATGAGGCAGATCAATCCCATTTGTTTATGAGGAGGGTTTAAGCAGCACTCTCGCGGCCATGAACGCACACACAGTCACACACACACACACATGCACAGACGACTAGACACCTGCTCTGCAGCCTTCATCTGGAAGTGGCCACAGCATGCGGTGGAGCTCGCTGCCCCCTGCAGAATGAGATCATCTGAGAGGGGCGCGGAGCGAGGCAGCCCTGCAGGTCCCTGCCACTGCAGAGACAGACCAGGCCCACGTTACAGCCAGGGTCAAGGACGGGGCGCTGCTAAAACACTCTGCCCCTGTCACTTCCTTATTGTTTACGCACTAAAGTACTCATGCACACAACTCCCCCACTGCATAACCTCTGCAGTGCTCTTCGATTCCACTGGTTTCAGCCTCTACAGGATTTATTGAGAGAGTAAACTGAGATTACGCCACAACACTACATACAGGATTTAAAGAGGAAAGAATAAAAATCCATCCTCCTGACACCTGTTATAGACAAAGGCACAGGTAACAGTGAACAGCAGCCACTGAGGATGAAATCACCTTGGCGAGAAAGCTTTGTAGTGCCACACTTCTGGAAGGTTCCAAGTAGCACTGTTTCATGTGCTGCTGAAGTCTGCAGTGTTTGAACTCCAGCTCCACACTGACTGCAGCAGACAACCTGGAGGCAAGCCAGTGAGGGAAAGAGAGAGGAAGGGAGAGGGACAGAGTTAGATAGAGTCAGAGAAAGAGAGAAAGGACAGGAGGGAAATGAAAAGTGAGAGAGCGAAGATCAACAGCAGGGATTCTATTTGACAGCCAGTAAGTGGTTTTGTCCCTCAGATCCCCTCAAATAAAACAACTGACATGTGCAGGTTTAGAGACGCTTGATGATCTAGTACCAGGCCCAACAAACAGAAACACGTTAGGGGGATAGAAAGCTAAGTGCATGCTTAACACTATATCCATTTCATCACAACATGATTGAAATAGGCAGGGAATAGCAGGCCCGACCAAATCCTCTTATCCGATTTGAGGCCATTAATCATTTCTGCCTCATGATGTAATTTTGGGAAACATGTCATTTCTCAGTAACAGGTAGGCCAGAATGCTGATGGGATTGGCTCATGCGCGTCTAACCTGTTGTTGGACCTTATATGGCTAATGGCCGTATTAAAATGGCTGTAAAACCATTCACGCTAACTGGGAGTGGTTTGCTCCACAACCTTTGGCCGGCGTATGCTGGGAAACATTACAGGTAATCAAGAATCCGTCTCAGAGGCTGGTCAGATGTAGCCGAAATTGCCTGTAGGTCATAAAAAATACATGTGAACATGAACACACCCCTTCGCCGTCGTATATACCATCAGCGCATGTGTACAGAAGCATTTGCATGGAGGCATATGGGCTAATCTCCCACAGACACACGCATGTGGATGTTCAAACACACTCGAAAGCAAACAGATGCAGGCCCGAGCGCAGACATGCACACTCACACAATGTCTTTTCACTCATAGTAGCTTGACATCCATGACGCACAAACAACCGCCATTCTCTCCCATGAAAGGTGATCCGCTCCCTTGGCATGGAACCAGCAGGTGCATTACAAAGCCTCATTTATTAATGATGGCGTCCGCGTCTTTCAGTTACACAGGTAAACATCTTCTCATATTTGTCACCCGCGCTTTATCCCTCAAAGTCCTCACATGCCACTTAGGTACACAAATTAGCCTTCTCTTTAAGCTTTTTGCTTAAAAGCTGCTTTATTTTAGAACTTGATTGCGCAATAACACCACACAGCAGAGTGCTACCACATACTGTATCTCACGTGCTGTGTGCCAACCCGCCCCCATTGCCAAAAATTGAACTGACCCACATGGTTGGTTTTTCTAAGATGGGAACAATGTTAACTGCTATCAGTGGGAGTGATGTTACAGGCCACAGGGAGGTGACATTAATGAAGATGGAGGGGTGACTTCAGCCCCGCCGCTGCTGAACTAAAGTGACCTTTGACCCCCCTCGTGGTATGGAAATGAAAGCTGCCTTTTTATAAAAATGTTCCGGGTTGGGCTGTGTCCGATAAGGACTCATTATGTGAGGCAGTTACATATTCACAGAGCTGATAAGAGGAGGGGAGACATAATAGGAATAGCAGTGCTTTGAGCATAGTGTGTATGTGCGTGCACACATATGGATTAATCTGAGTAAAAACTAATACTGCAGAGTTAACATAACACCTAACATCCATAATGCAAAAACAACACTGTAACACACATTGTATTGTGCTCCATGTTGTGAATGAAGTCTTCCTTGGCTTACATCATGGAGATTGGTTTCAGGTTTTATAGACCATTAAGTCATGTCTCCTGGGTTCCAATATTCCCTATCCATATTAACTTCCAACCTAAAATCACCTTTGACCTGGAGCAGGTCCTCTGAGACCTGGGGATCATTGAAGGGCATGTCATCAACCAACCAAACAGCTGATTCTGCATATTAGATGGAAGTGCAGTTATAGAAATTGGGCGGGAGGACAAAGTAGAGAGCTATCCTGATTTTGAAATATTTATGACCCAACAGTGAGCCATTGTTTTATTGGAGCAATTCACTACAGATGTTCCATAACAATGTCTAAAGCCTGTGAATACCAGAAGAAATTAGTTAAGTGTTCAGTATCTAAATTCAAATTTTACAGTGTTTGCCAAGTATTTTCAGAAAGGCAAGAGGTGATACACCTCCACATACAGCCGTTCACACACGCTCCAGCTTATCTGGTTCTTGTGACAGGCCTTTGTGCCGTCACCTTTGGCATTACATAATCTGCACAGTGACAAAAACCCTGTAGCAGAAAAACAGATTTAAATGAAAAGAATCCAATGTGCTCCAGATTAGGTAGGTTGGGAAAAAGCCTGGCTGATTCTAAAGCTGCTCAGCAGATCACATGGCGCAGGCAGCATCACCTCTGCAAACAGTGCAGATGGAAGTGGGAACCACTTTGGATCCTCATTTCTTGCATCTACGTGTGAGATATTGAGCTTCTCACAATTCCTGCTCTCTACTTATAGTGTGACATCCGTGTCTAATAATAAGAGAGGCAGCAGAACTGGGAGGAAGGGGGGGTTTTTCGGGACATGGAGATTCTAGTACATTCTCTGAGTGGTTCTTCAAATCCTTCTCCTCGCAAGTCCCTGTCCACCCTCCTCCACAGCATCTCCCACGGGATCAGGCCCGAGACAGGTGGTCACCGGGAGACAGGAGAGCAGTCAGGCATAAGCAATCAGGCTATCAGATACTCCCATCCACACCAGCAGCAACAATTAGACCTGAGAATCCACAGTCATCTGACAGCAACGCCTGCTACAGACCCCGTCACATATCACACATCTAAGTGTGCGCACACACACACACACACACAACACACGCTCTCACACACATGCACAAACTATTACCTATTGCAAACTATTACACCCAAACACTTCAGCCCTGACACTGCGTCTCATTATAACATTTTAAGTGATGATGAGTTGCACAGCAGACAGGAGGAACTTTACTCAAGATCCACTACCACTGTCTGTGGTAACCTTGTAACAGTTTTTTTTTTTAAAGCATGGGTATCAATGTGGTTCAATATGGAAAATACAAGTAATGTAATCAGAAATGAAAAACTGCAGCAATAAGAAATACACAAACTCATGTAAGCACAAAGTGGGTCAGTAATACCCCAGTTACAAGTAACAAACTATGCTCCTGGTAGCTAATTACTTATCAAAACTATTGGGTCTCCCTAAAGATGATGCCCATATGTATACACACTATGCAACAAGCGTGTCTGCTATGCCTGTGGCACTGACTGGGATGTCTATGGACAAGATGCAGCGGCAGCGCAGACCATGGGAGTGACGCATTGCAGGTACAAACACACCAATCAGAGAGCGCGATTTCTTTCAGCTACGTCTTGTGCCCCATCACAGAGTAGCAGAAAGTATTCATACGCCGTCATGTAGATCACCCGCGATACGCAATGTAATTCCTAATATCGACGTCGAAAACTTCATGGCAGTCGTGCATGAGTGTCGTAGCTGTTTCTTGATTTTTTCGTGCGGATAATCATACCTACAAATGTGTTTTTGATTAATTTAGTAACTGAGGAAAAGGGAAGCTGGCGGAGTGATATCGAAAAGAGGAGGAGTTTAGGGTAGCCGTTAAAGGCGAGTCCAGTTGCCTCTCTCTCAGTGTGATCATAGAGATTGTCAGTCCGCTGAGGCTTCGTGTTGGCTTTGGTTTGTTACGGATTTTGTTGTGAACCAGCCGCTGCATCTACATCCAAATGGTAAGAAAAAGAGCATTATACTTTCTCTCGGGTCTAGAAACGCTTGGCAAACCCCTTTGCAGTTGCCTTATTTTTAAATGTGCGAAGTTACTTTCAGTAAAACGTAACGCCACCGGTGGCTAAGCTGAAGCCAGCGTTAACAGCGCGCTGTAACTACCGCAGTGTTGGTGGAGTAAATGACAGCTTGCTAGTTGCTAGGTAATGCTAGCTTGTTAGACAAAGCTAACGTTAGCCAAAGCTGCGTTGGACTGAATAAATGCGGTAACACTCGTGTGCCTAACGTTAGCGTACTTACACTTGAAGCAGTGTATCAGCGTTATCTTCTAATAATGCTTTTATACAAGCCCAGCAATGTGGCAAATGTTGGGTTCGCTAAATTGAGATGTTGGCGGAACATTTGCTCGTTATGTCATATACTTCCCACATAGCGTTCGGCGCTGATTGAGGAGCAATATTGTGACTGATTTCCAACCGATACCTGTGACGACTGCTGTATTAGTCAGTCATTCCGCTAAAAGTGTGCAGAGTTTAAGGTCTGCAACTGTGAACCGGCACACAACGGTAGCTAGCTAACCTTAGCTCTTCCTAGCTAACATTTACCGCCAAATTGTAAGTCATTCATCCTGTATTGAACAATAGGCGTCATCGAGCATTCAAATGTAGATGGCTCTAATGTTTGAAGGGCTCGTGTCTTCATTCTTTCAGTATTTCTGCTTTCTCTAAAGGTCCGTAACACGATTGTTAGCTAACCAGCACGAAAATGCCCCTGTTTTGTGCAGTTGTACCGTTAAAGTTGCCGCCACAGCCGCTGTAGCCTCCAGAGTAATTGCCAGCTGTAGAAAGATGTTTGCAGGATGTTAAATAAATGGGCCGCCCAAACTTTTGAGGCCATGCATTAAGAATTGGGATGACTATTAAAGTTTGCCAAAGATGGAGGGGGGAAAAAGCTGATTCTGGATATTTTTGCTGTTTGGCATGCTATTAATTATTTCCTCTTGTATTTTATAGGCTGATCAGCTTACAGAAGAGCAGATTGCCGGTAAGACATCGCTGCATTGATCTACTACTTTCCTCATATCCTGCACAGTGGCCTGCGTTATGGATCCTTGCATCCCTTGCAGTGGATTTATACTTTTGCCTTTTAAGGCTTTCCACAGGGCAGCCTACCGGTCATAAAACAGGAATGAATGAAACGGCTGTTGCTTGCTGTTTCTGGAGTGCAGAAGGACTCCCTCATGGAAAACTTTGCATTTTCATGGTTGCCATGTAATAAATGATGTAATCTGGAAGGGCTGTGTGTTCTTGTGAGGTGTTGGCAGTCACCTTTTACATGCCGTGCATGCTGTGTCCTTTGCCCTGGGTGTGTTCTCATTAGATGGACTGCTTCAAGAACAATTGCAGAAGCAGCTCAGGCATGGTATGCTGGTATTCTAAGATGAGATCTAGATGTTGTAATCTAAATCATGCAGGAGGAGTGTCTCTTAAGGCATCTGCTCAGGGACACTTGCTGTAATGTATGCAGTCCATGTCTAAAAATGTGGCACAGTTGTAGTGATTTAATCTTCTAGCTTCTGTTGACTTGATTCAGCTTAGGTCTCAGGTTTCACAATATGCTGATAATACTCTTGCTGTATTTCATGGTCTCAGTTTTTCGTGGGTAAACCCTTGCTTGATATTTTGCTGACACGTGCCAGTTTTTAGATTGTCACTTCGTCCAAACAGCATGACGTGAACGTGCACTAACTTGTTTTGTTGACTTGGGGAAATTAACAGTAATTTAAAGCACAGTAAGTGACGGCTGTGATGTTGGGTTTTAATAGCCTGTACCAGAGTTAGTTCCCCCCTGACATTTCCTGCAGTTGAAGCAGACAGCAGGCCTTTCCTTGCAACAAAAAAGGGTGTTGCCCTGTGTGTTTGACCCTGCAAATGGCAGGGCAGGTTGTAGTTTTTATGACACTGACGAGCTGCTGCATGTCACTACACATTGCCCATTGGCCTCATCACGCTTGATGAGTGTGTCACCGTTCCTCATCCCTCACGGCTGCACCAAACCACACAGGCTGTCATTTGCTGCTGATGTAGCCTGCCTGCCCTGCTGCTCGGTCCCGTGGTCACTATCCTTGTTTAGCCAAAAACGACTGCAGTTGGAACTCAAAACAGAAGGGCTCATCAGTTTGCTGTAGCTAGTTTATAACTGAAACATGAGTGATGTAATGCCCTTTTTAAGTCTTGGGCTAATTCAGGGTTTGGGTCAATGTGATTGGCAGACTGAGATGAAAGATGACGTTTGCAAGGTGGGCTGACAGCATTTACATGGATTTTTAATCTATTTTTCTTTGCTCTAGCCCCCTCCAGTGTTTCTGCTGTCATACTGTCTTGCCGGTTTTGTTGTACATATCTAGCTATAGGTGTGACATCTGTGCCTCACTAAAGAAGCCCGTCCACTTTTTTTTTTTCTGCAACCAGAATTCAAGGAGGCATTTTCGCTCTTTGACAAGGATGGAGATGGCACCATCACCACCAAAGAGCTGGGCACAGTCATGCGCTCTCTGGGCCAGAACCCCACAGAGGCAGAGCTGCAGGACATGATCAATGAAGTGGACGCTGATGGTGAGAACTTAATCTGGCTTCAAAACCCGCTAACCACACATGTACTGTAAAGAAATCCCTCATCAATGTCTGTCTTTTGCCTTCAGGAAATGGAACGATAGACTTCCCAGAGTTCCTGACCATGATGGCCAGGAAGATGAAGGACACAGACAGCGAGGAGGAGATCAGAGAAGCATTCCGTGTCTTTGACAAGGTAAATGCTGTCTGCACTCCCACACACATGCATGCGTATGTACAGCACTTTTTTAAAATTTGCTCACTGACTGATGTAATTTTTTAGGATGGCAATGGATACATCAGTGCTGCTGAGCTGCGCCATGTGATGACAAACCTTGGGGAGAAGCTGACTGATGAAGAAGTGGACGAGATGATCAGAGAAGCAGACATTGATGGAGATGGACAGGTCAACTATGAAGGTTGGTAGATGTTGTATTATATTTTTAAACTGTTTGGGTCACTCATGGAATACTGAGTCGCAACATTTTTTTTTTTCTCCCCCTCTCTTCCCTGCAGAGTTCGTACAAATGATGACGGCGAAGTGAAGGCCTTGTACAGATTTCGTATATAAATAATTTGCCTTTTTTTCTTTGTGTAATTTATCTGTAAAATCTTAATAGCCCCCCTTCGTCCCTGCCCCCTCTGCTGTCCAAAGGAACTGCATGTAAACTGCATAGGCTCTTGTCCCCATGTCCCTTTCTTTTGCTGTCATGGTGTTTTGGAGTGACGGAACGGTCATACAACCAGATGCCTGTGGAGGCCCCTGGGAGCCGGAGAACTTCGAATCTTCCCGTCTTGTGTGCTCGGGGCCCCTCCACGCATGGCGACATTGGAAACCTGTCAGCTGGTTGTCACTTGGCAACACTGTTGGCATGGAAACAATGTAGAGGAGTTTAAACTCTGCATGGACTACGGACAAAGTATATATGGAAATCTCTCAGCATTGCACTACTGCAAAAAAATGACACGGGTGTATCTCCTAGGTACTCGTACAAACTCTTTTTGTATCTGCTGTTCTATATACCAGAAAACGACTAATCTTACCATGCTTTTTAATGTTTTACTCACTACTTTTACTTTTCTTTGTTTTGTTTTTTTTTTTGTACCTCTGGTCATGCCTCAAATAATCCATTCCAAGTTGTATATTTTTGTTTTCCAATAAAATTTACAATCTACCCGGATTTGAAAATTGTCTTGTTTTCTCAGTTATATTGGATCCTTGAGTTTGTATACCCTGTAATAATTCCCATTTTTGTATTGAGGACAGGATGCTCCCTTTTTGATAGGATTTTTTTTTTCCTTGCTTAGAATACATATGAAATGTTTACCATTTTAAATTTAAAGTATCCCGTTAATTCCCAAAAGCACTGAGGAGCATCAGCCAATGCCTCTTAATGTTCAGATAAGCTCAGATCAAATCTGTATTGTCATTAAAATAAAAGCACTGAGTGGGATCAAAGGCTTCTATTTTGAAGTGCACACAATGGTACTCTACATTGGAGCAGCCTTGTACTGTCCAGCTCCCCCACTGACTACATTGGCCATGTGTTGTCTGCTGCTGTTGGCACAGCACCATGTAGAAGCTGCCTCATGTCTTATTTGGCATTTGCCCCCAGTGATGAGGTGCAGGTGATTGAGCGTACATCAGAAACCATGGTGTAAATAGAGGTGTACCTGTTTTTGTTTTTTGTTAATTTCTGATTATTGAGTTTGTTACAGTAGCTTGCAGAGATACTAAGTTTGTTATTTTGATGAATGACAAAATAAAGCTCTATTGTGGACCTCTGCTCTGCCTCCTGTGTGAATTTTATGTTGGCTGCTTCTAGTTTGTGCCCTTGATCCTATGCAGTGGTTGAAGTGACACTTTTGTAATGCTAAGCTGTAAAATCCTTTCATTTTATTGTTTTATAAAGGTATGTGATGGTTTTGACTGTTGGGAGTAGTAAGGGCTGCAGTTGTTTGTGGCTTGTTCAGTCATGCATATTATCCAGTGGTGGTTGTGGCTGCACATTTAAACATTTAGAGCATTGCAAAATGCAATTCACTAACGACTCGTACACCAAAAAGGACTATGATGTAAAGAGGTAATTTACTTACAGTACCCCTGGTTTGATTTCCCTTAATGTGCCGAGTGTAGCTAAATATTAGTGGATTATCCCTTTCACAGAGTCTGCATAGGAACAACTTCAGTTCCAAGACAAAAAGGAACACCACGACCCACAGCAATTTCAGGCGTGAATTGATGACAAAAGTGGCTCTCATCTTGTCAAAACCAATTATCACAAGACTTAAAAAAACTCTCATAGTTGAAGTGTCATCACAGTCTACTTATAAAAAGCTGTTAATTACACAGCACATGCAACTCTAGTCTCGTCCCTCCTCTGCATTCATGCGTTGTCCAAATAGGAGAAGACTGTTTCAGGTACTGTGATGAAAACGGAGGTGTGCAGTACAACCTCAATCGGACAACAGCTCCTTTGCCACCAGTGTGTTTTCTGTGTGTGTCTCCTCATGTACTCTCAGGTCACACGAGACTTCCTTGACAAGCAGTGTAAACATGAATTCTTGGCTCCTTCGAACCATGTGTTCCATGTAACCTAGCAACGAGGCCGAATGTTGCGCTTTTGCTCCCAGAGCGAGATTTTCACTTCAGGTGATGGTCTTTAGTTCTGCTGTACTGAGAGAGAGAGAGAGAGAGAGAGCGTGCTTGTGCCTGACATCACACTCCAGCCCAGTATGCCACAAGAGGTAAGATACTTCAAACTTCATACACAAAGAAGAGGGTTAGTTTGAAAGAATTTCTCGTTGTAAGTATCATGTTGTAAACTCTGTAGTACTCTTTAACTGCCACATTTCAAGAACCCAAAGCAGAGAAAAAGTTTCATAATTGAAATAATCCTCATTTAATTGGACCCCAGGTGGTCCTCAGACCCTACATTGGAAACCAGTGCTTATAAACAGCCATGCCCATTCCAGACTTTTGGAAGGATGAGACATGTATTCCTGTTTTGTCTTGTGCTGGACTGCAATTTGCACTGTGATGGCAACTTTTGATGTATTATGTGTTCTGTGTATCCCAATCAGTATCACAGTATCCCTCCACATATCACATGATGGCGGGTGATAATGACGAGGACTAACTGCAGCCTGTACACTATGTACCTTGGTGCTGGCTTGCCATTGTGTCTTCCTCTCAGCCAAACTGGTCGGCGAGTCTAAATTTAGCCCTCCACCAGGCCAGCTTGTTGAAAAATTGATCGATAGTGGAGTCGCTGCTATAGTAACCGTCGCAGTTTTAATGGCGGTCAGGTGTCACTGGATCTCCAGTCAGACAGATAGTGAAGGACGATGAGTACAGTGCAGGATACGGTCACATGGAAAAACAAAGCCGTCTCTAAAGTCAGTGACATGTCCAGGGGTGGTAATAGAAGAGATAAGGTAAGGCTCTTTAAAGTCCTCACAACTCTGTGTGGTTAATGAGGACAAGCAGAGCTGGTGAAGCACAGGATGATACATGTGGAGATGCATCAACACATTGTTGGCATAGCAATGTCATCATAGCAGAAACTATCTACTGTGTCTTGGTTTGTACCCTGTTCTTATCTGCAGGGTGATGACAAGGTGGACCTGTGTGGCCGGGGGAGCTGGTGGCTGGGAACACTGAAAGTAGGTGTCATGCTGCAGTATGGTTTCATAGTCTGTCTAGGGAGGAGAGGCTGCTACATTGGCTTCTGTGCAGGCCCAGACACTTGCCACTGTGCTGTCCGTTAAAAGTGGCTCATTAGCTCATGTGCAGATACTGTAGATGTCAATTAATGGCTTTTATTGCATAGCACTATCCCATTGTCTGTTCAAACACTTACACTACAGTGAGTCCAGTCCCTCGGTGCCTTACAGTGCATACACGGTAATAATGCATAGACCTAATTAATTATCAGTTTATCTTAATGTGATCCCAGCTCTCAGGCTCCATTGTTAATCAGCTGGCTTCTTCTTTCTATGAATGTATGCTCTACAGCCAGCAACAGGCCAGGTGGCTTGACAATTATTCTTTGTAAATGAACAGCAAACATAGCGTGTTTGCTGTTCATTTACAGTGCAGTACATTTATGTAATACATATGAGCTCTGCTTATAGAAACAGGCATTTTATTATGAAATGCCGGAGTTTACATTTCTGCACCATCATATAGAGATTAAGCTACGACGTTGCTCGTCAGTGCTTAAAGATTATTGGAAAAACCAGTTGTATTTGGCGAGGTATAAACATTTAAATTTCAAAATAATTATAGCTTCATGGAAAGAGTTGAACTACCTATGCCAGTGTTCCAGTTGAGCTGAATTTGGCTCTTGTTGTCCAGTTATGGCTACAACATGCTAACAAAACAGTAAAGTGTCTCTCCAACATTCTCTAACATTCTTACTTCTCTCCTCTCACCTTCTTCCAGGACACACCTATCCCGGGTCTCTATCACATTCGCAACTTCATCGAAGAAGCTGAACTGAGCCCAGTGAGGAAGACCTACGGGTTCAAAGGCGTGGGCCGAAAAGCCTGCACTCTGGGCATACGTAAGGGGGATTTGCTTCTACCCGGGGCATATGAGTACACCGACTCCATCCAGGAGGTCCTGATGCACCCGAAGTCCTACTCTTTCAAAAACCGTCCACGGCCCGACATCGTCACCCTGGGCATCAGGGACAAGGTGGGCTTCAGACATGATCTTTTACTGATCCTATTGGCATAAATTGACTACATATGAAATGAATAGTTCACCGTTTTGGGAATACACTTATTTTCTTTCTTTCTGAGAGTTAAATAAGAAGTCCGATAGCACCGCTCTCGTGTGTGTGCATTAAAGGTACCCTGTTGAGGTTTTGATCACTAATGGCGCTGTGGAGCGATGGGCTTACGAGTGGGTCCCTGTTTTGTTAGTCCCTCTTGCACACACATGAGGACGTACATGGAGCAAGAATGGATGTAAACAATGCGGGTTTTAAAATATTTAAAGAATAGGCTTTGCAAATGTGTTACAAAGAAGGAAATCCATTCAACACGTTTGTTCTCAAGGATACAAACAATGTCAATTGGTGAGAAACACCGAATAATAACATGACTTTTGTTAATGAGAAAACTCCAAGGAGTACCTTTAAGTACAGATCCAGAGCCAGGAGGTGATTATCTTAGCTAAACATAAAGACTAGAAATAGGGTAACAGTAACTCCACCTAAAACTACTAATTTCATGTACATTTATGAGAGTATGGATGAAACCACACAACTCTAGCTCCATACTTAATGTACAGATGTGAGTGTGGTATTCTCATCTCACGGTGAAAAAAATGAAAAATATTGAACGGTTCCTTTAAACTAACATACAGAATGGAGAAATCCTATAATGTAACAAAACGAAATGTAATAAAGCCCATAATGTAATGCCTCAATTTAAAGATATTTTCCCAAATCATAAACATTTACCCCCTTTGTATGTTGTTTGATAGCGTATTTGCCAGTGGCATCGGCACATCGACACAGTTCTTTGCTTAAAAGTACAGTAGCTGCTCTTCAAAATGCACCTGCAGCAGACTGACTGAAAACGGAAGATGTGCAGGAGACAGGAGCCAGCTGTTGCGATGTAACACGGCAGACAAAAAAGCAAACTCACGGTGATGCTGTCATATATATTTAAACACTTCTTTATCTTTATTCCCTGTGCCAGCATATAAACACTTCACCGTGCGACTACAATGTGACAGCGAAACCAGTGGAGAAGATTCCCTGCAAGTAAGCGCTCGACAAACAGCCTCTCTTTAACTCTCAGATCACAGCGGCGCAGACAACCCATGAATCATCCCCTTGATCGCTGAATCCTTCCTCCTCATACGACTTCTCTCCTTCCCTCTCTCATCTCCTCACAGCACAAAGATGGAGGAGCAATCACTAACCAGCTCTCTCATTTTGTCTGCCTCTGATCATGCACGGCCTTATTCTTTTCTTCTCTCGCTCTTCCCCTCACTGTTCTCCTCTCTTTTCTTTTCTTTTTGTTTTTGACAGCCTCTCCCCCCTCTCTCTCTTCTCTCCTCTTCTTGCAGGCATGTGATGTTTCGGTCGACTGTGCAGCGGATCAGCTTTCCGCCTGTAAGTATCCAGTCACCAAGACTAGTTATTAGGACCATTCAGTCTTTCCATTGCCCACAAAAAGGCTTCATTACAATACACTTTCAATGGGTTTTGGTTACAAGCCATGACCTAATGTGTATCTGGTATGTGCTGTACACGAGCTAGTTATGACAACCACAAGGGTCAAAGAAAACCGATCCCACAGGGTGTCTGATTGTATCATTTGCCCCATTTGAGGGCCCGTTATGGCGCTGTACTGGCTGGCCAGTCAGCTTTGGTTCATATTGCAGAGTGTTGCAGCCTTAGCTGTGTGTCCATGCTGGTAGCTGATGGATATCTGAGCCGTGCTGGCAGCTGCTGAGTGTTGACAGAGAAGGAAAGGCGCTAAGAAATCCCGGGGGTGTTATTACTGCAGAGTTGGGAGCAGTTTTCTGCTGTTAGTGGTGTCACAGCGACTCTAAGACAAGTTTATTGTCAAAGGTTAAGCAGCTACACAAATCCCGCAGCGAAGTTAACTGAAAGCGGAGATCAGTCCGACATCTGACCTGACAGAGGTGGACAGACATTAGCGGATCAAAATTGAAGTGTCTTAATGGTTTACCCTGGGAGCTCTTGGTCCATTTTGAGAGAGAATTTCTGATTTTTCTCTGAGCCTTGCCTCTTAGGCCAAATGAAATAGATTTCCACACATCCAAAAAAAAACCTCCAGTGAGCTGAAGATGTTTGGGAACACAACAAAAAAAAGATACATATTCTCTTTTTTTTTCTGATTTGACTTAATTTCTCCATCCTGGGGCCACTGTGTGTCCTAGATTTACATGTTGTGCTTTTTTGCAATATCGACTGCACGTGCTGCTTGGAAGGAACAAATCCTCCCTTGAGATTCAAGCCTGTTTGAATTTAAGTCATAATCCCCAACATTTTCACATGAATAAATGTCCTCCTCTCTATTGCTATAGCATAGAAGTGATTCAGCCTCCAAGTACTGCACGAAAGCTTGCTGATTTAAACACCTGCCGTCTGGTAGTTTCTATTTGCCACACCAGCAGCATGGCTCTATGGATGGCAATGTTGGTCAGTCAGTCAGTCGGTCCACCACTTTGGACCATATTGAAATATCTCAACAACTATTGGATGGATTGTCATGAAATTTGGTACACACATTCATGGTCCCCAGGGGATGAATCCTAACGACTTTGGTGACCCCTGGACTTTTCCTCTATCGCCAACATGAGGTTGACATTTGTGTTTTTGAGTGAAATATCTCAACAATTACTGGATTGATTGCCAGGAAATTTAATAAAGACATTCATGGTCCCCACAGGAGGAATTGTAATAACTTCAGGGTGATCCCCTGATTTTTCATTTAGTGCCGCCTCCAACTCAGTACTGAGCAATTTTTCCATTTGTCCAGTACTTTGTGTTTAGTGCTAATTTGCAAATGTTAGCATGCTAACCAGCTAAACTAAAATGGAGAATGTGGTAACCTGGTAATCGTCAGCATGTTAGCATTGTCATTGGGAGCATGTTAGCATGTTGACACTAGCATTTAGCTCAGAGTTCCACTGTGCCTAAGTATGGCTGTAGCATCTTTTTGTTTGCTGGGAAAAAAACCCTTTGGAGCACATGACAGGATTTTTTAATGTTTATGGAGGAAAACCAGCCTCAGTGTTATTTTTTCCAAATCAGGCGAATCCGGAATATGTCGTATTAATTTCACCTCATGTCATTCCAGGAAAAAAAAAGAGTACTGTATAGCAAGGTCTTGGATGCACCAATCAAAAACAGGTCAAAGTTTTAAAGTTTCACAGACATTAACAGCATGTGCCAGTTACCTACGCCACACAGGAGAACATTTCTAACGTGCTGTGCCACAGCAGGAAAGTAGGCCAGGTACTTTGGCTCGAACACACTCACACACATAGTTTCACTACTGTCCACCAGCTCCCGTGAAATACACCTGCATTAGCACCTCTGGGAGCATCAGGCAAGCGCGCGGGGCCCAGCAGGCCAGTTGGCGAGGATCAAGTTAACTGGCGACTGGGATCAAATGGCATGTAATGGCAGCAGCCATCCCTCCAAGGAGCAGAGGAGAGGAAAAGACACCTTCCTGTCTCCCTCTGTCAGAATCAGAGAGCAGCTGAAAATGAAAGGCTGGTCCTGTGTTCAGGGACAGGAAGACAGTTTTATGTCTGAGGAGGAGGGTGGAAGGGGGGTGATGCTATTTCTGCATGGCACGCCGCTGGTGATGACCAGTATGTGTGTTAGTGGGTAAGAGGAAAGGAGAAGTGAAAGGCAAGGAGAGAGAGAGAGAGGGAGAGAGACTGACTTTTGACAGAGACTAACCCGAAACACAGATCAGAGACACAGAGACCGGCAAAGGCCATAATGACAGGAGTCAAATGATATGTCATAGGTCTTAAAAATATGGGTATGAGATCCTAAAATAGATCTGGTGTATGTTGTTAGTGCATCCTTCAGATGACTTGAGTATCAGCCTGGTACAACAATAGGTTTCCATGAGCTTATAGGTCCCAGGGAGAAACAATTAATCTCTCATTTGGCTCTAAAAATGTCAGAGGTCACGATGTACAGCAGGTGAATATAGTGAAGGGTAGGGTGGGTGTTGGGTTAGGGTGTACTCCGTCAGCTAGTTTTGTTTGGATGCTTAAAAATGCCATTTGAACTCAGGTGACACCATAAAAATCAAGGTCCAGGTTCTCCTCTGAGAAAACAGGGCCCCATTCTTCAAAGGTGCTTGCACCAATCCAGGATAACATGACGACGTTGGCCACATAAAATCAAGACATCTGCTCATATTCAGCTGTTTCTCTGTGTGTCCTTAACTGAATTATTAAGACTTCGCACATGTTGATTGTGTAAGTTACAGTGACTGGAAAACTGTCTTTTAAAACTCGTTGCCCATTAAACAAGCTAATTGCTACAAGATACTTCAATGAAGATAATGCTGGAAAAAAGTGAATGGAGAAAAACAAGCTTCTTATGCTCACCTGTTGAACACAAGTTGGTAAAAAGCAAATGGAGGAAGGAAAAACAAGAATACAAAGACGTTTCCTCCGTATGTTTCTTAGCTGACTAAAGCTAAGAAACCCTGTGTGTCCTCACATGTTAATGACTACGTGCTAGCCTTGGTCTACAGCGTATTGCGGCTTGTTCACAAATCGATCAGTCAATCCATCAATCAATAATAGCTTTCATCTCTGACCACCTTAGAAGGAGGGACCTGCCCCATGCCACTATAATCCACAGATCAGACCAGCAAAAGGCATCACTTCCTGCTTCAAATCCACGTTGCCGCGGCTCCACTACGTGCACTCGGTAAGTCCAGTACTTCAGATTTAGCTCTCCTCTAGAGATGCACACAGGTCATCTGTGAACATTTCCAACGCTACATTATTAGTAGTGTGGCTACTTGGTGGCTGTCTGTCGTTAGCATAAGACTATGAATTGATACTTTTTACAGTTTTATATCCTCTCAGCTGCGTTATGGAAGTTAAATTCCTGATGAGCAAGTTGATTTAAGTAGTAATGATCTTATCATGGTTTTGATGGAAAGTTTTACATGATTTGGATAACTGGAACATTCCATGCCATGGGGAACACATCATCATTACATAACAGGATGCTGCAAAGAAAACATACCTCATATAGAAAAGAACAGAGTGCAGACAAGAACAGATATCCAATGGCTCCAGCACTTCAGAACATATTCTGAGCATACTTACTCATATACTATGTGATAGAAAATATCTTATCAACATGTAAGAGAGAACTTAGAATAAAAAAATTAAAAAACAAAACCATGTTTCGCTTGTGGATAAGGGTCTTTTTTGTATTTCAAAGTGGTGACATAATGAAAAAAATATCTGTGTGTGTTGTCTCTGTATTTTACAGAAGACCCCAGGACCGGGGACCTATGAACCTTGCTGGAAGTTGGGCGACAGCCTGAACACGGAGGCCACAGACCCATCATTTAGCCTCTTCTTCCGTAGCATTACCTAGCGTGGACTTTATTTCCCACAATGCCTTGATCCCACAACCATCTCCTCATCCTGTCAGCTCACTGGCAGATCACACCTGACCCCGCCTTATTTATGAAATAAAAGCAAAATCATGGATGTACAAGAGAAAGAATAATTCCAGACTCTTATTACTTGGACCAATGTGTATCTGCACATCAGCAAGGCATTTTGTGGTCTGCCAACAACATAATAGGCTACATTCGTTGTGCTCAAATCGCTTTAGTGACGCCGGCCAGGGAAGCAGGATGATCTTATCTGCAACAAAGGGTACTTCATTCCACTTAACTACATGTTCCCGGTATTGCTCTCTCCCCTCCTCTCTCCTCTCTCCTGCTCTCGCTGCTCTTTCCCTCTCTGTCGGTAGTCAGGCTGCTTTGCCTTCCTACTATCTCTGCCCTGCGATGCACTCAGGAGGAGGAATGCTGCTCAGCCATGCGTCACATGCACATAGCTTAGTGTGGCATGCTGCACCCTCAGATAACACATTCAGTATTAGGGGCCAAGGCAGTGGCACACAATAAAACAGCTATTCTTATCGCTACCTACTCTGCATACTCTTTCTTTCGACGAACCAAACAAACATGGCCAATAATGTCGGGACACAGAGAACAGCAGTGATACAAATCACCTCTGTGTGGAATGCGATGGTGGTGTACATTACAGCGTAACGGGATAGGTACAAAAATAACAACAAACACATTGTAGATTTGTTATTAGTGTGATCCTGGACTGTATGTTGTTTTATTTATTCAGAGCAGGGTTTTGCTGAGCATGCGTGCACTTTGTCAGCGCTGCTTCATATTCATAGAGACACTCACGCTTAAGAGCAGCAGAATTTTGTGCTACGGCCAGTTAGACAGTTGTTGAGGGAGTGGAGAGATATGTTCATCCATTCTGCCCGCCCAGATTCTGTTATCAGACCCAAGGATGAAAATATGGTAATTAAAGCCCACTTTCTTGAGCTTTATTTTAGTCTTGTATTGATTTTAGAGCATGAAAAATCACCCGTAGCAACAAATAATAAAGCAAGGAGTCGTCATAATGCCATTAACAGACAATAATATGGCGGCTTTGTCGACAGAAAATCAGTCACATGACTTTGGTGGAAGATCTGAACTTATTTTGGATGTAGCCACTCAACTAGTGTGTCCAGAATCTACAAAGTCTCTTCCCAAGTCATCATCAATGGAGCAGCTTGCTGTATGCTAGCCCCATCTGTGACCTGTTTTCCAGGAACAAAACTACAAACAAGGCTCCACTCACCTCGTCTTCTTTGCTGGATGTACATTAAAGCTGCACTAATCAGTATTTGGATATTAACAATGGATCAAATGACTTTGTGTAATGTGACAGTTTCCCTCAGCTCTATGGAGTATTTTAGTGTTTTGGTTTAACTGCCTGCGACTTTACTGTTGTTTGTTCAGTCTCACAGCTCTCATCGGCCTTGTTTCGAGCCACAGCAGGCAGCTGTTTTTTAATGACAAAGCTCTACTTAAAGCCACTGCCCAGCACCAAACAGCAGCCACACACACACTTAGCATACTATCATTTGAACATAGCATTTAGCTGCTAAAGAGCCAGATATTTTGCTCAGGAGTTGGTGGAGACCAAAAGAGCTAAAAACCACCCAACTCCAACAGAATGCTAATGTTGCTCCATGATGCATAAATAGGCAACTGTTTGCTGACATGCTCATCATAATAACTTTATGATTTGAAATGATGTCAATGTTGTGTTTACAGCTTGCTCTGATGTCCACAAGTTGCGCCCTACCATATTGTGGGCATAGTGTAACAGTGGACAGCTCATACAGAGAAGAGAAAAGCGGGGCCAATGTTTATAGTGATGTTACTGGAAAACCTGCCATGGTTTGTGGAAACACTGGATTCCGATGCTGGTTTCACCCTAGGGAAATGTTTGATCATTTTGGGCAGACTGCAGACATCTGACAGATCACAAAAATACCTTTGGAGATACCACCTGTGGGAAGATAACAGGTACCCTTTTTACCCTAAGGTTTGTGTTGGGAAAGCCATGTGACAGAATCACGGAGTAACTTACAGAGCGATGAGGTCACAGGTGGGCTAGCTTTGGCGAAGAGTTGTTCATAACCGCTAAACATCTCAAGCCACCTCCACTAGTGGGTCAACACTCAGCTGACAGAGCTGGTAAGGATTGTTCTTGCTCCAGAGCACGTCAGCATGGTGAACACTGGCATAAAACAGGCTAGTAGAGGCTTACTTCAATAACAATTTGTTAGTGATAAGGGGATTTTGGAAATTGTGCGATACTGTACATAATGAGGTACTGGATTGACTCCTTTACGCGTATTGACATGAGTGAAGTGTTTTGTCAGGCGAGCCGTACAGAACGTTATCAAGGCACATCTACTTGGCTGACTTTAATCCCCACCACTCTGTTTTCCTTCAGTTGCAGACACTTAAGAGCTTGAAGAGGTTCAAGAGCCGGGCTCTTATTCCCCCTGTCATTATTCTGGAGACAAAGGAGCGCACACTTCCACCCGGAGAGGAAGACAATCTTATTAACACGGGGCTTTGCATGCAGACTCTGGAGGGCTGGGCATGCGTATCCACTGCTTGTGAGGAAGTTGCAACGAGAAAGATGTGAATGTATGTGTGTGTGTGTGTGTGTGTGTGTGTGTGACAAGCAGCCATTCTGCCTGTGGTCAAGGCACCAAGCCCCCAGTAATCTCTGTCTCTCTCAACCGTCAGCGCCCTTCCTCCCTTCTCATCTCAGTGATCTCCACAGTCCAGCACTGATCTCTGACATATGCCTCATACTGACGACTTAACACCCTCCGTCTCCCACAGCCTGCCTCGACCACAGGCACGGCTAGGCAACCGCTCTTTCGCTGTCAATCAGGCTCGCCCTCGCAGACACACATTGCTTCAAAGAACATGCATGCAGCCGCGCAATGCAATGAATGCAACGCGCACACATGCACGCACTTGTGATCCTTTGCTTTTTAAAAATGCACTTGCAAAGTGATGCACAAACCTGCAAACACGTGTACATATACACTCGTTTCTTAAAGGTTCTGTGGGCTGGTAAAGAGTAGAGATCAAAACAGTATTTGAAATGTATAAAACCTTCACTGGAAGGTGAAAGCGGACATTGCATCAACACCACAGAGGAAATGATTAGAATGGTAGGCACGGCACAAAGCCTACCACACACGCATTATCTTTTCATCTGTGGTAGTATTTCCTGCCAAGAGTGGTTAGTAGGAGACTTAAGTGCGATTTAAGAAGCGAGTTGCACTGGCATAGTGGAATTATATCATTTAAAGGTCACGAGAACATCTGGTGTCAAGGCAGGTCGCGCTGGCAGCCCAAACATCAACTTCAGTTTTTGGGAACAGCTTAATGAGATCCGGTCAACATTCAGGAAGCAGTGCAGCACATCAGTGGGGTCTGGAATAAATCTGTGTTTCTGGCAGCTTACAACAGGAGGTGACCCTGCTACTCAGTGGTACAGCTGGGCCAGACTCAAGGACGTCAAATTAACAGCTAACTCAGGGCAACATGCTGAGAAAATGTGACCCTGCTCCAGAATGATGACGAAGGCAGACCGCTGGAATTTCCTAAGAATGTGAGGTTACACAAAAATACCCATAATCCAATACTGGTGTGGGACAAATGCCATTATCAGTTGCCGAGTCCCAGTTAAAGGTCGCCAAACAAACAAACCCTCAAACAGAGAAGCCATTGTTCGTCCACTGACATTGTGCTAAACTAAAATGGCCTCCCAGTGTCACAGAACCGGCCAGGCTCTGTCTCCCTTTCTCCCTCGCTGTATAACATGAGCACCTTGAGAAACTCCAGCCAGCAGTAAGAGGGTCAAACAAAGAGGTGGCAGGTTCAGAGGTGCTATTCCCTCGTGTCCCCTTTAAGTCCAGGTCACATTCACTCTCATCACCACATCCCACACTAAGGGTGATGACTAGCCAACTGAGGAATTTAGCGGGCAGTGTGACACACCGGGAGGGTGACCAGGTATCCTTTTACCCCCCTCAAGCTGCTGACAGACACATTGGAGCAACATTACGCTTCTATTAAATGACATTTAAAAGTTTAATCAGCTCCAATGGGCGACTGTTAGCGAACAAGGGGGTCATTGTTTAAGTGGGTAATGGTGCTGGCACCGTCGCTGTGTGGGTGGAAGTGGACCAAGAGCGCTGGAGGGCGATCAGGTGAGCTGGAGTGATTGATGGAAGAGAACACACCACCGGCCAAGCTGCGTTTACTGCGGCGTTATTAGGCCTGCTGCTTGACAATGTCAAATCAAGAATTAAAACAAGAAGTTGTGGTTTTAAGGAGGGTTATGTGCCAGACTATTTCTTGGATGGGGCCCAGTGACTTCCACAAATAGTCATTTTTACATTTTGGTTTTTGCGTTTATTAGTGAGCTTTAGAAGTGGTGGTAGACAGCTTTTGTTACCTTTGGACAGAGCCAGGCTAGATATCTCCCTGTTTCCAGTATTTATGCTAAGCTGAGCTAACTTGGCTGCTGGCTGTAGCTTCATATTTAGTGCACACGAGAGTGGTATCAATCTTCTCATCTAACTCTCGGCAAGAAAGAGAAGATGTGATTTCCCCAAATGCCAACTTATTCTTTTAACCATTCCCACTTGTACAAATGACATTCATGGATTTTATGATGATGCATTTGTATTACAGCCTATATCGATTAAGGCAGATGAAATGTCGTAGCCATTAACAGCAGCTATAAAGTCTGTGAAACAACTGCAAAAAACATTTGTTGAGGACTTTCACTGTAAAATCTTTGGAAAGTGCTCAAGTCATATGAGAATATAAAGCTTTAAAAACAGGAGATGCTTCTTTGCCAAAGTATTTCTGAGAATATAATGTATTTGCTCCTCACCTTTGGGCATTTCTTACAGCATGTGCATTGAACTCTGCTAGAACAAATTTACCCCTTGGGGATGGACTATGTATACATCTACTGTACCAGTCATTTTATTTATAAATGAGATCATGGAACCACATCGGATCCTCATAACCTCCATCACACCCCTCACCCATCCATGACTCCCCGGCCTTGTTTGGACTTCACAATGATGGTTTATGGTTTCCTTCTTGGCGCCCTGCGCCGTCACCACCCAGCCCATGCCCTCCATATGCCCCTGCAGGGTTGGCATCAACACACACACACACACACACACACACACCACCATGACCTGAATACCAGACAAACACACACATACACCTCACTCAACGTGGCCACCACCTTTGATTGTCAGTTATTTGTACTTCATCACTATTCTATCCAATATGGCAGCAGATTATTTGATGCTGATTACATTGAATACATGATGCTGTATGGAGGTTGTGTGTGTGTGTGTATAAGGCAGCCATAAACGTACAGTAAGTGTGCCTGAACAATTGACACCAGTTGCTTCCCACCACCCCACCCTCATATCACCCACACAGACTGTCTTGTGATGCTCAGGTGTAGAAGTGAGAGCGTAACCAGAGCGACACACCTGGGTGCTCTGACCCCATGATGACGCAGACGCACATACAATAAGATCTTGTGGACACTGCTCACTGATCCCAGGTATACAGTATATATATATATATATATATGTGTGTGTATATATACTGTATATATATACGTGTGTGTGTGTGTGTGTGTGTGTGTCTGTGGTGACACTCGGTCCAGCTTCATCTGCCCGTTGTCATTCTGAAAGGCTTTGCAGCGGGCCACTTCCTCCATTAATCTGTCTCCTTTTACCAGAGCTGTCAAGACCATGGCATGTGTGTGTGCGCGAGTGTGTATCTAAGCATGTGTACTGTACCGCACAATGTGTTCATGTGCCCCTCATTGTCAGTACGTGTGTGTGTGTATTTGTGCATGTGTGAGCACACCATGTAATATTTCATTCCTTACCCACAGGGATTAGACCATTCATCTCCCGAAGCCCCTGCGTAGGTGTCACACATAGTGCTAATGAGGAGAGGATGGAACAAGGGAGAGCCGGTGAGCGAGGAGGGAAAAAGTAAAAATAGATTTTTTTCAGACGGCAGAAAAAGAGGCGACAGTGATCGATAATTCCTGCGTGAAAATCGAAGTATTGATGAATGAGGGATTTTCAGGCCAGGCGCGATGGGAACGTGGGCGATTGTGGGGTTTTAAAAAAAGACAGCGAAAGCGGGGATTAGTGCTTGTAGCCCTGCAGGGAGGGAAGGGGTTAAGAAATGGGGGTTTTGCTGAGAGAAAAGGCAGGGACTCTTCCCATAACACAAATCAATTTACACCAGCCTGAGACATTGATTATAGCTGGCTCATACCTCACATGGTAACAGCAGACATCAAACAGACACTGTCAAGCCTGTAAAACCACACAACGGGGGCATTATCTGCCTCTCGCTGTGTGTGTGTGTGTGTCTTGTCTGTGTATGTGTTGTTCAGTAGACCAGATATCTCTCCGCTTCCCCAGTTACTCAAACAAGGGGATGGCTGCTAGGCAACCAAGCCACATCACATCACATCAGGCAAGCCGGGAGAGAGCGAGAGACACAGAGATGTAGGGAAGGAGAGAGAGATAGGAGGAGGAGGAGGGAGTTTGGAGGCAGAAAACTGTGCTGGCAGTATTACATAAGCCGGCAGCCCAGTCCCACTGCTCACATTAATGTGGTTAGGCACTCGGAAGTGATGTCCATTAGTCACAAGTGACAAGGCAGGTGAAGACGCGGCATCTAGCAGTGATTTTTAAAAGCCATTGTTGTTTATAATGGAGAACATAACAGATGAGTCAAAAAAACCCCAAAACAGCACACACGTTATGAGCGGATGAGTCGCCTACTGTACCGAACAAACAGAACAAACAGAACAGGGACTTATAATACCCCAGAGGGAGGGTTTAAAACAAACACACATGCACGAAGATACATAATGTAAAGACATACTGTATGAAAACACACACGCATGCACATAGGCACACACACACATAATAACGACATGTGGAATGATATGTGAACGCCCCTGCTGGAAAATATATGAGCTCTCATTTGAAGATGAGAGGGTGGGGGTGTTTGTGTGTTTGCACATAAAAGCTGCGTCAATCAACATGATCATCAAAAATACATCAAAGGCTAAAATAAAGATGAAGTGGGGCTGCTGCCATGACTGACAGCCTATACATAATCAGTGTATCTGCATTTCCACATATAACACAACAACATACATTCTATCTCAAGACGTAACCAGCACATCTTTGCGATTTATGAACCATTATAGTGATAATCAATGATTTTGATTATTAAAAATATTACTCATCATTTCTCACTAATTACGTCTGTACTTACAACTCCACAGGAGATGCACATTGTTACAATAATGACATTATTTTCTCTGTACACTGCTCTGTTATCTGCAAAAATCTGAATCCCTCTGTTGCTTTTTCTGCACGGACAGCACTGATATCCAATATTAATGTCACGGTTTTCATGTAAATATATATAGAAAAAATATTCTTGAACATATTTTGGGAACAAATGATTGAGAGGGTGACAATGAAAGTCACTGAGATTAAGAACATCGTCACTGAAAGTGAAGAAGTCATTTGTTACATGCCTTGGTATTGAAAATATACTTTTACTTAAAGGAATACTTTGAATTTTGGGAAGTACACTTGTTCGCCTTCTTGCTGAAAGGTAGACAAGAAGATTGATACCACGTTCATATTTGTTCATTAAATATGAAGCTACGTCTAGCAGCTGGTTAGCTTACCTTAGCATAAAGAGCTAGCCTGGCTCTGTCAAAAAATTACAAAAAATCCCGCCTACCGTAACCTCTTCAGTTTACTAATTACATTATATCTTGTTTGTTTAATTCGTACAAAAAACAAAGTGCAAAAAACAACAAATTGCGGGTTTTATGAGCTAGGCTATTTCTTAAGCTAAGCTAACTGTCTCCTGGCTGTAGCCTCATATCTAATAGACGGATACGAGTGGTATCGATCTTCTCATCATGCTCTTGGCAAAAAAGCAACCCATTTCCCAAATGTCAAACTATTAATTTAAGGAACATTTTTCTACTCAGCACTGCTTTTCACTGTATCTGCATCAGTGTATAATTATCCTGCAACAGGCCAATTCCTTAACCCTAACCCAGGCCCCTTAGAGCTCCCTGGGGATGATGGTGAAGGGCCGGATGGGGCAGGAAGCCTCCAGCTCCAGCGCTGTCAAGAAGCAGTCGGGGGCTTGGCTGGAGCCCCGAGACTGCAGGGCCTCGCCCAGGCCGCTCCACGCCTCGTGGGAAGTGCTGTGGACCTGAACCGCATCACGCAGGACCTTCTCCCCGAGGTGGACACGCCCAGTCTTCACCAGCAGATGGCCCTGGATGGATAGACGGATAACAGAGAAGGGAAAAATAAGATTCAACAGACAGTGGTTTATATGGAACAAAGTGTTATTTGATGTTTTAAATCTACCTGTTGGATTTGTGGTGTTAAAACTGAATTAACCCCACTTCTGAGGTAAGTTACAGGCTAAACGTTGACCTATGCGTGCTCTCATTTTCACAATACAGAATGGCGATATTACATTTAATTTCAGTACCTTGTCCCTAATATTTTCTTTTTTCCTAAATATCTACCATTAAAACATTTTTCGTGGCATGATAAGATCAAGCAAGCAGATGGTGGCTTTTTAAAAAAATCCAAATCTTGGATTATAATGCCTGCTGTCCTGTGGACTAGTTTAGTACGACAAAAAAAAAAAAAAAATAGCAACAACAACCAACTGTACTACACTTTACTAGAGTCATATTCAACAGGGATTGTACAACTGAAGGGAGAAAATCCACAAATCATGAGATTAGGAACAGTTCTCTGCTGAGAGATGATGCAGTGCGTTAGGAGTCGAGCACGCAGATACACACACAGTAATGAAAGTTGATGCTGTGTTAAACGTGCTTGGGTCAGAGGAGACGCTGCTGGTCAAAGGGACCATTTAAGTGCAATCAAGTTACATACACTTTGCATCACTGCTGATGATTTGCCAAAGCATACCTGCGCTTTTTAGATTAGTAAACTGTGTTTTTCCTACTTTCAGGCAAAAGGAGAGGTTTGTTGTTTTACTGGTCACGGTTAAAATAAAAACAGAATGAAAATCAACTTACATTGATGTCTTACATGTCTTACAACTAACATGTCTTCAGATGTGAGAGGGTGTCAGACTTTAGTCTTTTCAAAGTCTTCTAGTGTATAGTAGGCATTAGCCTTCATTTTCGCTTCTGAATAAATTTCGCTAACCTGAAAGACTTGTTTTCAATCAGGCTTGTTTCCCTGTTGGACCTATTTTTAGCAATGTTGGCACGTTTAGATCTCAGCAAGTAACTTGGAGAGTACGTTATCATAACCGATAGACCCAAAACTATAAAAATAAAAGTTATTTAAACATAGTTTTCCATTAAATTTAGTAGAAGAAAGTGACTATAATCACTGTCATCAGTTACTTGAACCATGAATCAGTTACTAATTACATATTACTCACTGAGGAAGAAAAAAGTAGATACGTTACTTGTTACATGACTTTCGTCACTCAGCCCAGCACCATCAAACATGCCTTCCAACAACTCTAAAGCCTCCACATCCACTCACACTTATTCTGTATTTACAGGTGTAGACAACAGGACATTGTGGTTTGACAGCAGCCAGCTTATGTTTTGGAGGTGTTTACTGACAATCAACAGCTAGCTTAACATTAGCCACAGTGAAGACGCAGGGTTCACACACTGTCCAACTTTGAACAAAACCAAGCGATTCCTAAATGTAGGTGTACCAGTGGTTAACATTAGCCAGCCAGCTAAGAACACACAACATGTAAATGAGACAACTTTGGAGCTACTGGAAGTTGCATTTCTCCTCTGTAGTAGAGGCTAGCAGCCTCCCCCCCCAACCTCAGCCACTGCACCAGACCAGACCAGACCGGACCAGTGTGTCCAACGCAGGGAGACCAAACTGATGTCAACCCTTCTTTAAACCCAAAACTCTGAAAATGTATTTTCGTACATATTGAAATGAACTGAACTCAACAGCTCTATTGAAAGGCAGAAGCAACTACTGAAAATGATCTAAAAATGGTTGGTTCTGATAAGTTTACACAGTTTATGCTAAATTGCCCAAAACACTCAAAGACATTGGTGTGTTCTTGTACAAAACATGTTATGCCAAAGTCCTCATTTGCAGTGGCGTGCTGGGCGACTACTGCCCAGGGCTCTGCCAGGAAGAGTGGTGGGTATGCATGCAATCTCCACACTCACTGTTTTCATACTGTATGAACGTATATACTGTGTGTGTGTATGTGGGTGGCATAAAGAGCTGAGGAAGGAAGGAACAAGAAGTATGTAACTGGCAGTTCATGTAAACTGAATGGATGTATAAATTGAATAAATGCTTGTTAAAGCCGATGTCTAATAAAAACAAGTATAAGCTGTCAAAAAAGAATACACGTGAGAAAGAGAAAGATGTTGCGGACGATATCTGTTGTCACCATGTTAAAGGTCATGCAGAACTTTGTGTGAGTGTGTGAGCGTGTTCTGTCTCTTTGGAGCTCAGCTCAGTCGGGGTGCTGTGTGTTTGAGAGTCCAGCAGGAAAGGGCGTCACGCAACTGACCAACAGCATGGAGTCAAATCTGTCTCGCACACAAACATACACACACATAGACAAACCACAGTGTCACATGCACACTCAAGGTGACAACAGGCAGCCACTCTTGCACAATATCATCCCCTCCCTTACTTTGACTATCTGTTACACACACACACACACACACACACACACATTGAGCTGGCCTGAGGTCAGACAGACGAGTCTTGTTATGCAGTCTCTGCTCACAAGCTCCAGATTAATTGGGCTGAAATTCACATAGCTGTCTAGAGGCTCTGATGCAACTTTCAATAAAAGCACACACACACACACACACACACACTTCCTCCCTTCCTCCGTTCTCCTTTTCCTCCCTGCTGCTGTGAGGAAAACACAGAGGAAGATCGAAACTCTTGGGTACGGAGAAAACCTGTCACAGGATGTACACACAGGGTTACGAGCTTGTGTGTGTGTGTGTGTCTATATGAGTGTGTGTATGCACACACGGGTGTGTGTGGGCGGATGCTTGAGGTGGATGATGTATTCCTTGCCGATGGTTTGGCCACTAGCTCCCGCATCTTACTGTCTGTGCTCTTGTCTCCGGACTCACAGGGGTTATGTTGTTCCAACGTTTCTAGCATAAACACAGTCGGCTACTGGGCTAACACACACTCACACACACACTTCCATCTGTGCCACATGTCAGTTATGCTGGTAACCATGGAAAAGTTGATCCTTCTAGGTCAGCAGCTCAATCAAATAAACACTACTGTATATACTGTGGTCTGGTATAAACACGGGAGAGGCCGAACAAGACAAGCTGACAGGGAAGCACACACACCACAATACACACACATTGGTCAATGGTTGTCTGCAAAACACTTCAAGGAAGAGTTTAACATTTAAAAGTATAACGAGTAGGATTTTCCTAAAAAACAATGTATAGACTCATACAAAAATAGTCCCTCTCAATCATCACTTATGACCCACTAGAAGTGTGTGGCGGTGTCTGTATCTGCAGAGACCCTGCCCTCTGCCTGGATTTTCTTATTTTGCTGTGTTCGGGATGTTTCTGGATGTCAACATTTGGGCAGTGGCGTGTAGCCCCCTTCCAATAACAGCGAGCAGGGTGTGAGGGGCGGGACCAGACGTAGCGACCAGAAGTCAGATCGTAAGCCCGTAGGACCACTAGAAGTGCATGCACTTTGAGCCGGGGAGGAGGGGCCAAGTTTGAAGCAACCGACAAATCCTACTCGTTATAGAGTGCTGCAGGGATGACGTATTTTTGTAGGCCAACCCAGAAGTTAGCATGGTTCCCTCATGAATGTATTATTAGAACTGGATACGGTGCCGCCGCTCTGCCTTGCTTCCAATTTTTCCCAGTGGCCACTCGTGGTATTGCAACGAAAAATCCCCTGCGGCCCAAAAAGCATTTTCCCCATAGACCACCACTGTAAAAGAGACATCAGCAAAACTGTTGACAGGACACCTCCAGCTATAAACTCTTTGTATTGTATATTTTTAAGCCACGGAGGTTTAATCTTTGTAAAACTTTCCTGAAGCCCAGAAAAGTCCTTTTTTTTCTGAATGATGTCACCGCTGCGGCTTCACGTGTTCTCATAGGCGGGCTGGGCAGAGGCAATACTACTGTGCACATTCAGTGGGCCGCATACCGCGGAAGTAAACCCGGAAGATAGAAACTGAGTATGCGCCAGGCGAGCAATTCTATTGGACTGAATAGGCGCCATCTTGGGATTTGGTATCCTAATACACCCATGGGTTCCCTGGACAAAAAGCCTATAGGATTTCCTTTGGATTTTGGATCATTGCAAAAAATAAGCTCTGTGGCAAACTTAAGTTTATGATACTTACACATTTTGTTCAGCAACATAATCTTAACAAATGAACACCACGTTTATGATTTTTGAAGCATAAATGTGATCGCCAGAAGAAAAAGCTAACGTTAGGCTACGAACTAGACCAGTGACTGTATTCAGCGTGATGACGTTTAATGTCCCCGACAACCTCCATAGACTCATTTAGTCACTTGTTAGCAACCGCCTTTTTAAAGACACGTAAAAGCTTCAAAACTCACGAGTGGGGTATTGTGTTTTATGTCGCAGAACAAAACATGAAAATAACTTTAGCTTGTGTTCACCACAGACTTTACCTTATTTCAGGCTTCCAACCAAAAACCCATTCAAAAAACCCATTGATTTCAAGACGAGGGAACTGGAAGTGCAAAAATGCTAACTCATTTCCGGGTTTTAGGACTCATTCCTGCAGCACTCTATACCTTTAAGGAAATAAACATTTGTTTTCTTTTTGAGAGTGAGATAAGAAGAACGATTTCAATCTCACATCTGTGCATTAAGCACAGAGCTGGTTATACGGGATGTGGGTTAGCCTAGCTCAGCATGGGGAGATAGTCTGGCTCTGTTCAAAGTGAAAAAATAAGCCTACCAAACCTCTAAAGTCTTAATTACACAATGTTATCTTGCTTGTTTAATCTCTACATGAACAGAGATAAGCAACAATTTGCGATTTAGGAGAAGTTATTCAGGGTTAGTTAGCTTGTAGCAATGAAATTATGTTCATTCCTGTGAACAAAAGGGAGAGTGAATGGCACAGTGCAGAGAAAATAGAAAGGGTCTCAGGGAGCTATTGTGACTGGCATGCACTATGTCCCAACTGGCTACCATGTTAGCAGTTAGCTCGCCAGCTACAGTAGTTCACCAACTCTCCCTGTGAGTAGCTACTGCGTCACAACCACATATTTTGTGAAAACATGCAGATTAATTTCACTGTGTCACTTTCTGGTGTGAGCAGGCCTTTACTGTGACAAGATTTTGGGAAACAGTTTGGGCATTTTTACATTTCTGTTTGTGTAACGGATAAATAAACTAGATAAGTCAGGTTTTGGTAAGTATTTTGGACAGAGCGAGGTTAGCTGTTTTCCCCCGCCTCCAGTGTTTATGCTAAGCTAGGCTAACAACGTCCTGATTTCAGCATGGTAGCTAACCTCTTATCTCACTCTTGGAAAGAAAGCAAGGTTACATTTCCCAAAATGTTGAACTTCCTTTAAGTTGCAGACAAAAAGGTATCAGAGAACGATAAACAAGGCGCAATATGAGAAAGATCTTCAGTTGTATGAGGACAGAAAATGAGTAAGAATGACGCAATAAGGAACAAAATGTCTGAGGGAGTAGGAGAGTGAGCAGATAGGAAAGGAAGTGAGTGAACAAATGTGTGTTCAAGAACATTTAGACTGCTACCGCGTGTTTCTGGCATTGCACTGATAAAACTGGTATCTATTGGTTTTGCTTTAATTACTCCTAGCCATCTGTCTCCAGTTTTACCTCAGCTGATCCCATCGAGCTTGGCAGTGCAGGTTTGTTTCTTGTCGTGCCATTAAAGCACAACTGAACTGAGCTGAGCCGAACTGAGCTGAGCCAAACGGAGCGAGTGGGCAGTGGTGTTTTCACCCATCTTTCAAGCTAAATTTGAGCAAACTTTTAAAACGCTGCACACAATACACAACATTTAATCAAGTGTATTTCCACCAGCTAGATTGAGGAGAATGAAAAACGCTTCCTGAATGTCACAAACAAACACACCCAACAGAGATTTGATTATGGAATTGATTAGCATTGAGGAAATTACTTTTTGTTCTTTGGTGTCAGCTGATATTATTCATACTCATACTGTGCAAAGACAAAAAGAGTACTTTGTAATATTCTAACGTACCAACTACAGCTAAGCAGCCACCACAGAGATTTAATTCATGGGAATAGTATTTATTGGATAACTTCTTTATTACCAAAAACTTTTTCTGCCTCAAGCTGGCATTAAAACTTTTCGTTACATCATAGTTTGCATATAAATACATAGGATGCAAATCCCGCTAATGTATAAAGCCAAACACTGATTATAAGTTCAAATATAGGCTTTAAACAAATGTGTGATTAGATGTGGATCCAAACTGAACTAACCAGATATTGACCAGCCTGTTGGTTAGCCAGATACATACACTTACATGACATAAACACTAAATCAGTGAGTGACAAAATGGTCATATAGATTAGTTCCCAGTAAAAAAAAAAGCAGAACAGAAATTAACGTCTTCTTGACAGTGTGGAGACAGCTGAGCTCTAAATTTAGATTTGCAATCTGCTGTTGTCAGCCGTGCTGCGTACAGAGCTGAAGAGTTTCAACTGACAAGACCAACAAGAGATAAGAAAATAAGAATAAAGTTACAAGTAGTCAAGTTTAGGTACAAGGTTAGAAATTGTGATGTAGTTTTAGTCTAGAGATGATTAAGTGTGTGCATGGCAGTTCCATAAGGTCCATAATAATGCCATGTGGCAGCCAGAGGGCATATGATGTCACCCAATAAGCGTCTGTTTAACCCTCGGAGGCTAACATCTACTACACACATACACACAGTGTAACCCAGTGGCCTAATGCCCGGCCATTGAACCAGGAAGAGAGCCTTTACCTGAACCTTTAATCCCATCAGCGGTTAAGTCTGGGCAGGCAGGGAGAGGTGAGGTGAGCCAAGGCTGCTGTATTTACCTCGGTCATGTTGGCTTTAACTTTCCTTACTTATTAACCCCTTACTGTACAGTGTCCCTCTTATTTTCCCTTAAAGTAATAGTTCGACATTTTGGGAACTATGCTTATTCGCGCTGTTGCCGAGAATTAGATGAGAAGATTGATACCACTCTCATATGTGTCAGCAAAGTATGCCATGCTAATCAATCAGCATCTGATGAGCATAGCTTAGCATAAAGACTGAAAAAACAGGGGAACAGCTAGGTTTAATGTGTTAATTAGAGATCTTTAGAGGTGTTGGTAGGCATATTCAGCTGGACAGGGGGTGGCTGTTTGCCCCTGTTTCCAGTCTTTGTGCTAAGCTAAGCTAACCGTCTACTGGCTGTAGCTTTATATTCAGCATACAGACGTGAGTGATATTTACCTTCTCAACTAGCTTTCCGCAAATTCTCCCAAATGCCGAACTATTTCTTAAAGTGGCTATAAGATGGGAAAAATCTTCTTATTCCATCTGTCTGAGAGTATCATATATATTCAGTGTTAGCTTGTTTTTAACTCTTCATTGAAGTTACGGGACTCCCTGTTTTTTGGCCGCATTATTCCATTAAATGGAAATATTGTGAATGTTTTGTGCATTTACACACATTCCCCTAAAATTAAGGATATTTGGTATCTTTGGGAAGTTTTAGGACCTCGACTAGAATTTAAAATGAAGTCCTCTGGGTTACAACAATGTTTGACTGCACAGCATGAGTGTGTAATGACTGACCCACCGACATTCAAGAAGTCAAAACGTATTTTCACTGAGTCGTCTGTCTACACTATGTTTTGTTTTTGTCAGCATGATATGATATTGACCATGCTGACCTTTACATGTTAAGTATCTCCACAATGGTATGCACCTGGATGGCATGCTTGGCAAATAGCATGTAGTGTACCTATTCCTGTGGTGTGTGTGAACATGTGAGAAAAAAGAAATAGCATATACCGTGCACATTGCAAAGTAAATTCTCCTCTCTCTACAGATTAGAACAGATACATATATAACAGTATAAAAGTCAACATGGCACACACACACACTTGCATGTACACACTCACATGGAACGATAGCAACAGGAAGGGAAAAGAAGAAGGAGAAGGAAGGAGAAATGAAAGAAATGGGTGATGCAGGAGCCACAGAGGAAAGGAACAGGAAGAAAGCAGGGAAGGAGGGGAGTGTGAGCGAGTGAAAAAGAGCTAAAATGGGAACAATGAATAGAGAGAGAGGGGGATGGAGAGAAAAAAAGAGAGAGGTGTCAAAGAAAAAGGAAAAAATAAGTGAGCCCAGATGAGCCATACATAGCAACGGAGGCACCAGCCAACTCCCAACCGTCTCTCTGTTTGCCTCCCCCCGATTTGTTTCTTCCCCCC
>NTHP01000341.1:116501-154160 GCA_003416845.1 Oplegnathus fasciatus
CCCCCCCTCTCTCTCTCTCTCTCACACACACACACTCTCTCTCTCCGTGGTTATCAGAGGTCTTGCTCAATAGAATACATTTCCCTGGTTGCTAGGCAATCCCATAAAGCGGCGAGAACGTGCAAAGTGTTATAAATAATGTATTTGCATTATCTAATCAGCTGACAACCACCCCCATCCACACAGAGAGAAGAGGAGAGAGAGAGAGAGACAGAAAGAGAGAGGGAGAGAGAGAGAGAGAGAGAGAGGGAGAGATGGGGGGCATTTGATAATTGGAACGCGATTAATTCAATGAGCACAAGTCCTCGTCCTTGAGAGTATGCATGCATATGTGAAGCAGTGTATGAATATGCTTCTGTTGAGAGAGGAGGAAAAGTAAAGTGTGTGTGTTAATGGTGTGTGTGTGTGTCTGACTCAGAGCAGGCTCGGCTACAGAACAGGAGGGATGAGATGTGGAGGATGTTGGGAGTGGGTCAGATTCATTTCATACCATCGCCGGAAGCAAGGCAGGGCGGTGTTTCAGTATCAGCCACCCATCAGAACACACACACATGCACCACATGCCACACATACACACACGTCAACCAAACACTTAGCATAATGAGGTTAACAGCAGAGACAGACAAATGTGTAAAAGCTGACACGGCTAATACCGTGACAGATGAACAAAATAGATGCTTAGATTTAGCCTGTGGACTGTAACAACCAAGACATTAAACTCTGTAGCTCACCATTAGCACACACATACACCTTTACACACACACACACACACACACACACACACACACACACAGCATACCATAGTCTTATACTGGTTTCTCGCACTACCACACCCTCATCCATCCAAAAATACTCTGAAACCAGCAGCTGACCAGAGCTATGACTCACTGTCTGATCACTGCATTTCTCTCTCTCTTACACACACACACACACACGCTAAAAAACCATGTGGACACGGTTGATGCTAATATGTAGAGGTGGAGTGAGTAAAGGTGTGCGGTGAGTAAGGGAAGATGGTGGTGGTGTGTTATTATGAACCACACCACAGGGGCTGCAGAGCTTCTGTTATGGGTTTCCCTTACTCACATTTCCCTTTCCTCATCTACTGTGGCTACCGTGGGGAAAATTACGACTTCATTCCACTCTGGCTGGCCTGTACGAAGCTGTCTTCAACCTCGAAAAAGCCCTTTTGCTTTATTGCTTGTTCTGCACTTACAACAGTCAATGTCAGTCAAAACTCCCTGAAATACACAAGAAATTTGGTTGTCAAGGGCCAGAAAAATACCTCCGGTATTAAAAGAATGAAGCTAGAGACAGCAGGGGATTAGCTTAGCTTAGCATAAAGACTGGAAGCAGCTAGCCTGGCCCCCTCCAAAGTTAAAAGAGCCATCTACTGATACTTCAAAGATCACTAATTAACATGTTGTATATTGTTTGTTTAATGAGTGACTTCCCCGTTGGTTGCCAGGCAGTGCTGCCGGTCTTTATGCTATGCTAAGCTAATCGCCTCCTGGCTCTAGCTTAATGCAGACATGAGTGGTATCAATCATCATCGTCTCTCTCAACGAGTGAGCTAATAAGCACATTTCCCAAAATGTCAAACTATTTATGGAAGAGGAAATCAGATTTTTAAGTGGAAAATCAACAGTTATAGAGATTAAAAAGCATAAAAACAGTGTATAATAATGCTCACTCATATGAGTGTACACGAATATATAAATAAAAGTAGCACTTACGTTACTGCATGCTACATGTAATGTCTTTACAATGGCTTAAAAAAAGAGAGTAAAACTAAATGTGTAAACATTTTAAACCTTAAATGTTTGAGTTATTATAAAATCATGAAAAAATGAGGAAAATATGACAATATAATCAAATGCTAAAATAATTGCACTGTAAGCTGTCCAATAAAGGCAAAATGCCCAAATAATGATCTGAATAAAATGTCATTTCTTAAAGCTCCAAAAGGCTTCACATTGGTAATACTGTCTCATAATGATACTATGTGTCCATAAAAAAATGATCCACTAGGAAAACCATAAGAATTTCATTGTGAAGCTCCAGTAAGAGCTCATCTTCTTTTATCTGTGGGCCTAATAACTTCAAAAGCTGGAAAAGATCTAAAGGACATTCAAGGAAAGTACAGTATGTACTTTTGCAGAATAATAGCTCAAGTGTAAGAATATCAACCAAGAATATCATCAGAATTCCCCTTAAGGCAGAGCAGAATAAATGGGCCACCGGCACACAAAGTGTCCACAGCAGATACAGTATAAAAATAAATGCACAAAGCCAGAGCCACAGAGTAGCAGCAACTGTAGGTTGTATTCTGGCAGGCTGATGCAAGCCAGAAATATGGGCAGAGCTCCAAATAAAATGTCCCACACACTGTCCCACTTAGGCTCCATCATAATGCAAGGATGCAACTATTTACCACACTGCTCCATTAGCATGTCTAATATATAATCCACAGCACATAGTACTCTATACAGCAGTGCTTTTGTATCTGGGTCTATTAGTGCCTACTACAACATGTGCCTTAATCTAGGTACATACGCACAGTTTACTCAAAAAAATGCACAAATAGTCCACACGTGCGCCAAATCCATGGAGGAAGGCACAAACACAATCATGCCGAAACACATGCATGCGACACACACACTCACACTTTCAGACTGAGAACACATCTGCCCTGTAAGAGACCCAGAGTAGGACCCTGCCAGCTGGCATTGTTTCAACTTTTCACCCCCTGGGATTGGTTCTCCCACAGGCCAAATATGGAAGGGACGCATACCTCCTTCTACACCAATGGGACTGCACTTCTACAACCACGCACACACACACACACACACGCACACACACACACACACACACACACACACACACACACACACACTAAAGTGCACAGTAGGAGCAAAAGCATTAGCCTTATGTGGTCACAAGGTGGCCAGTGCTTAAGTCAAAGAGATATCAAGCAGCACATCTATGGTCACTATGGAGACCACAGACATTGTGTGTGTATATGCGTGTGAGCGTTTGTCGGGCGGTGTGAGTCTTGGATTTGAGGAATATCCCTCTCTGGTCTCTTCACCATGACAACAGAGAGAGTTCAAAGGTCAGGGCAGCTGTGGTTAATCCAGTGGATCATCTGGAAGGCAGACTGGGAGAGAGACTGAGCGAGGGAGTGGGTGGAAGGGGGCGAGAGAGAATCTTTATAGTGCGGAAGTGAGAGAGAGAAGATCGGCTCAGATGAAAGAAATGTGGAGGAGTGATCAGGAGAGAGAAAGCGAGTCTTTGAGCAGCATTTGTCATCTGCTGGTTATGGTCCAAAGTTTGTTTGTTTCCATTTCTGAAAGTTTGCCCACAACAAATTAACACATCTCAGAATATGACTGAGCTATAGTGTGATAATTAAGACTACAATGACCACAGTCCTGAGCACTGCACACGGGAGAATAAGGGTAATGATTATGAGCAGCTGCCATCGCTACTGCCAACTGGTGAGCTAATATTGGCAGCTAATAGAAAGCTAGCCTAATAACTTCTGCTGAATCACACAAGACAAAATGCACATTTTATCAGCCAACATTTATGTTTCCTCGCAAAAAGGGACTGTCACATACAGTATAGTTGAGTATATGATGCTAACATACTCTACAGCCTTTTGAAAAAACCAGAAGGGATTTGTTCAGTTCCAAAAGAGTAATGATTATGAGCAGCTGCCACTGCTACTGCCAGGCAGCAAGCTAATATTAGCAGCTAATGGTCACGTAGCCTCATCATTTCTGTCGAATTACACAACGAAAACACAAATGTCATCAGTTAACATTGTTGTAAAAACAAAAGGAGGGATCTGTTCAGCTCTACCGGCACACCTGATTCAGCCTAATGAGGTATTGATTAGATATTGATTAAACATGCCAGGATACATGAATGCTGTGATGAAGAATCACAGATATTGATTGTTGAATCCCTTCAGAGTAAAGACGTTGTTATCTTTATGATATACTAATAAACTTTTAGTTTATTCAGTTTAAAGTGGGGTTAGATGTTTTGGTATTTTCACTAGTTGTCCTTGTCAACATTGAATATTCTGACGGAGAATATTTTTTATTCAAATTAGTGAATTAAACTTGTGTGTACTGTGTGTCTCCAAGTATACATCATGTGATGTCTTAAACCCATCAGACTTACTGAGTGTGTGTGTGTGTGTGTGTGTTTGTGCATGTGTAATCAGACAGACCTGAATTTCTGTAAAAAAAATGTATTCATTTGTTAAATGGCTCCAAATAACACATTTACAGTAAAACGTGTGTGTGCATTTCAATTGGTGTAAATACTGTATGAGTGTATCGCAAGGCAGTTGGCAGATGCCAAGTTATAGCATCTTAACAGGTTCAAATCTGGTGTCTTAAAACACTAAAAGTGTGTTTGTATATTTATTTTTGATGTCTTACTGCGTTCAAAACTGGGAGCAACCACTTTTCCTGTGATTTAAGTGAAGACTAGTGCGGTAAGACCACTTCTTTTGTCTTTCAGTGTATTATAGCAATGTATTCCTGCCTTCCACGTAACAATGGAATGTCATTGATTTCTTAAGATGCCAGATATTAAACTGTTGAGTTGCAATAACTTGGCATTCAAAGACAAAGATCTTGTTTGTGTGTGTGCACCATTTGTGTGATGTGTTTGTGTGCAGGGAACTGACAGAATTTAATTTAGTTCTAATTTAATTTAGTGTGTACTTAAGAAAAACATTTGAATTTGTGTGCATTCCTGTGTATCAGTGTGTGTGTTAGTACACGATTGCGTGTGTGAGTCTGACTTAATTCTGAAGTTCTTGCGTAACATACAGTGTAATATAATTTAGTGAACTCAAGTAAAGCATTTAAAATGTGTGCATGGATGTGCAGTTGTATCCTAGGGTGCATACACTCATGTAGTCACATGTTCGGCCTGCATCTTATGTCAGTGGTAATTTAATAAACTCAAGTAAAGCATTTAAAATGTGTTAGTGTATCCATGCATGTTGTGTCTGTGTGTGTGTGTGTGTGTGTGTGTGTGTGTGTGTGTGTGTGTGTGTGCAAACTGGCTGAGCAGAATATTACATGCATTCTAATTTAATTTAGCAGCCTCTAAAGCTTTCACTGTCTCTCACCATGTGCACAAGTATGCGCTCTCCTGTGGGATGGATGGCCAGGGCCTCGTCATACAGGCCTTTGGCTTCGTCCAGTTGGCCCCGGAGCTCGGCCAGGCGGCCCCGCTGCAGCAGCACCGAGTGCGAGTTGGGGAAGAGCGAGCTGGCCTCGGCTATGCAGAACTGGGCCTCCTTTAGCCGACCGTCCGCCATGAACAACTCCCCTGAAGGAGGAGATGGAGAAAGAGGAGGGAGGAAGAAGGTTGAGGTGAGAGGGAAGAGAGGATGGGAGGTAGGTAGTTCGAATGGAGGAAAAGGTGGTAAAAGAGAGGAAGAAAAGAAAGGGGAGGTACAGGAGGGAGAAAGGCAGAGAGAGTGATGCAGGGAGGACGGAGCAAAGAGAGCAAAGATGGTAAGGGGTGAAGGAGGACAGAGCAAGGAAGGAGAGGGAAAGGGAGTTAAAGGACAGAAAAGAGGGTGAGGAAATGAGAGAGGAAGGAAAGATGGAGAAAGGATCATCAGGGAGAGAGAGAGAGAGAGAAAGGAGAGACATGTATTAATCCTATCAGTAACATGTGAGAGTGACAGAGATGACTTAACTGTGAGTTAAGCAGCATCATGTTAAAATGTAAACTGTGCCGCACTCAAATACAAACACAAAACACTACACTTGGTGGATTGACACACACACATACACACACGCAAAGACAGTGTGAAGGAGAGAGTGGGACCAATGCAGTGCCTGGGAAGTCATGAAAGTCTTGCCTAAATATGGCCATCGCATACTAAAGCTGCCTGCTTCCTTTCTCTGCTGCTGCTGGGAAGATGAGGACAAACCCCAGACACAGAATCACGCCTACAAGCACGTCATTGTTCAATAAGACTTGGACACAGAGCTGACCAGAGCACCCGCCCCTGAGGCTGGAGCAGACCAATATCTGGACGGGATGCTGACGCAGGGACCTGTCAATCATTCTCTTGAGTGGCCGCTGGGTCAACACCCAGAGAAAACCTGAGAAAGAAACTCTTCAGCTCTAAACACTGACAGCACTGTGTGTGTGTGTGTGTGTGTGTGTGTGTGTGTGTGTGTCACAGAGAGAGATAGTGAACTGTGTTGTGCAAATATATTGTATACGCCGTCTGCTCCTGAGCGCTGTGTGAACCCATGTGTGTGTTTGGTAGCGGATGTTTTGTTTGTTTACCTGTGTCTCATAGATGCACAGATGGGAAATACTTACTGCATGCATGCTACCTCTGCGAGATGAAAAAGAGCCATTTCCCAGCCTCGGGGTTCCTTTTCATAGCTTCACTTCGGGGAAAAAGGATTCAGTGAATGCTCTCTGGTTATGTAAGGCCCTTTCCTGCTCCTCACCTGAGCTCTCAGATAAAACTATTAGATCAGTGCACGCATGTATACAGTCCATTTATACGTTTGCAGGTATGCGTGCATGTTTGTAAGGTTATATACAGCTAAGTGTATCCATTTTAAAGAGCCCTCTGTGTGTGTTTTTTCCTATGTGGCCGATGAGGATGTGAGATTGGGAGAGGAAGTGACCGATGAGAAGAGGAATGCTGGGAAGGAGAGAGGGGGGTTCGGGGGTACAACGGGTTCAGTCTTGAGTCAGGAGACACACCCCTTGTCTCACACATACACACACACAGTTTAGTTCAAATCAGCAGTGAGCACGGTCTATTTTCTCAGCAGAGAAACAGCAGAGTTCAAAGGTCGGACGTAGAAAATAACCTTCAAATTACAGTAGGCCACGGGGGACGTGACCCCCACAGCCCCTCCATCCATCCCATCCTGTACTATAACACACTGGTATGCTCGTAGCATCGCTGCCTTTACTTGGCTGCTGTATGGATTCCCATTCCCGTTCTCATGCCTCATCCACTCCAGCTGAGTGGATGGATGGAGTGTTGTTTGTGCGGAGCATCTCTGTACTCCTCTCCCTTCATTTCAATGCTCTGCTCTCCTGTGAACTTCCACAGGCAGACTGAGGCTGAAGGGGTGGAAGTAATAGTGGTATGCATCACTGCCATTCTGCCCTTAATAGAACAGCGGCCACATGTATGCAGGTACAGCGTGCACTGCTACATAAGGTATGCAGTCTTCAACGGGACTGAAATGGTTCTGCGCACTAAATTGTTAAAAATGTCCTTGTTTACTCTTGTTTGTGAAGGCAGAGATAACAGAAAAGGGCCGCAGTAATCACATTAAATGATGTAGTTTTACATAGTAACAAGGTTACAAATATATCATCTCTGGCAGAAATAGTTTTGTTTCTATATCACTTATGTTACAATACATATACATACATTTCATATATATGTGATCTGAAGTGAATTTCTGTGACTGCAGTGCTCAAAACGTTAAATGAATATGTCCTCACACTGTACCAAGTGAATAAACGAATACAATCTCACTCCCCAGAGAGACTGAAATTCAACTGAGCTTGTAAGCAGGTCAGTAAGCTGGGTAAGACAGGCTGCACATCATAGCAGCATCTGCACAGCACAGTCTGTGTGGAGAAGATTTTCATTGAAAAGTTGCCATCAGATATATTCTAATTTTCATTCTAGTTTTATCTAGATTTGTCTGATGAGGTCATTCCTAACAACGAATGGACAATCAAGGTTTCCATCCCTACTGAGGCCACAACTGTCCGGATATATTTGATCAGTACAGTATGCTTAACCATAAGCATATGTGGGCTAAAGATTGATCCTTGAGGTACACCACATGTTCCCTCTCTAATTGACGACATAAAGTCACAACTTTCCTGTTTGTCAAATAGGAGGAAAACAATCAAGACCAGTATGAATAAACTGAAATTTAAATCTGACATGGACACAAAAAGCAACCATACATAAGTATATAAGTATTGTTTTTAGTATCTAGGGATGGCAATGTCTGCCTGTTGGTTGGTCAATCAGTCCACCACTTTAGTCAAGACTGAAATATCTTAACAGCTATTGGATGGATGAAATCTTGTACACATATTCATGGTCCCCAGAGGATGAAGACTACGTACTTGATGATCCCTTGACTTTTCTTCTAGCGCCATCAGTTGGTCAAAGTTTTCACTTATCCAGTGAAATATATCTACTCCTACCTGATGGATTTTGTGCAGAAATTCATGGTTTCCAGAAGATGAATCCTAATGACTTTGGTGATCCCCTGGCTTTCCTAGCACCACCATGATGCTGACATTTGTGGTTTTGTATGTCTAAAACTTGAAATTTGGTCATGCCCCCCTCATGATTTAATTAAGGTTTAATTTAGTGCCACCATAAAATTTTATTTCTTCAATACTTTGGTTTATGATCAAATACCTGCAAAACTTAAACATTAAGATGGTTAACATGGTACACATTATACCTGCTAAAAGTCAGCATGTTAACATTGTCGTTTGTGAGCATATTAGGATGAGGAAGTTAGCATTCAGCTCAAAACACCACTGTGCTTAAGTACAGCCTCATACAGCTGCTGGTGTAGACTTTTAGTCTTGTTAGATATTTATTGCTGTAGTCTTTCAAATAAAAACTGGAGAACTGGAAAGCTTTAATTGTCTGAAATCAATGTCTTGTCCATTTTGCACTTGCCAATGGGATTATTATTCATAAAGCTTAATAACACTGGGAAACACAAAACCATGGAATCTGATTACTGTCGATCGCCAGTTTTCAAACAAACGCTTCCTCATAGTCAACTTTTATTCAGCTTACAGTCAACAAACATATGGGCAGAGTTTCCCTGATCTCTCGGTTCAACAGCAGATTAACGCACACACTGTGATAGCATGGTAGTTGGCTGACCTGCACCCCTAACAAGAGTTTCTGTAAACAGAAAGAATATAAAATCCAATTTTCCAAGAAATGAAAACTTGTGTTATAGCTGCGTTTGCTGTTGTCATACCTGCCTGCAGCCAAATGCGTTCCAGGGTGGTCCAGATGTAGGTGGGTCCTTGGCGACGGGTGGAGCTGATGTCCGACACCTCAGAGAGCGCTGCTTCCAGACGAGTCGCTGCAACTGACGAAGGGCTCAGCGAACCTGTGAAGGACAGTGAAGGGAAAAGAAACCTTTTTAAGGGACAGTAGGAAACTAAATCCTACAGTAGTTGGCAACGTGATTACAATTTAACACAATGAATACTTTAATGTTACATTTACTAAATGAAACAGATGGAGACAATATTTTGCCCCAAATACGTAGTAAGAATATTCAAATTAATTTCAAAACCCTTCAAAATATGACAAGGCTGATCATGAAACAGAGATCATTTGCCATCAGAAAACAATACAATGACAGAAGGGAGCCATGCTGAGAAAAACAAACATTCATTCTCTATTAATTTTCAGAACATCAATAGATTTCCTGTGAGTGAATGGCAAGTGAACAAACCCCTGCCTGATCCTGCTAGAAACACAGGTGTGGAGGTGAATCAGATCATTGATATTTAAACAGCACATCTGCTCCCCCAAATTGGGTTGCAGACAGGCAAACAGTTTTAATCCACAATAGGTCAAATGCTGGGGGATTTGGACTGACCTACACATTCACCTTTCTCACTGGTATTTACCCAACACCAGCGAAAAAGGAGGATGTGTTTAACTTAAAACAATCAAATCAGCACGTCGCAATCCAAATATGCACAGTGGCAGTCCCTCATTAGAAAGACTTTAACCAGCGAGAGAGCAGACCAGTGGAGGCGTCCTGGAAGTCAGGCAGGGTGAGGTGGATGGAGGGTTTCCTGGCTCCAGGGCTGACCTCTGTCCTCTCAGCCATCGGTATACTGCTGCTGTCATCTGTCTCACTGCAACACACATTCACACACCAATGAAGACATGTACAGTACAGTGCAAACATAATGACCAAATACACTCACAAATACAAGCACAGATATACACTATATACTGTATACTGACCAATTATAAGGTTCTATGAATTATTCACATCAGACTACTTATTAACATGTGTGTAGGTTTACTTTTAGATTCATACATCAATGGTCATATCATTTGAAAAAGGAAAAGATTGTATCCACAAAACCATTCTCCATGTTGGCTCTATGAGGGTCCATCTGTGAAGCCAATCAGTGCTCAAAATGTAAAAAGAAGACGTTCTGCATACTGTGTTGAGTTTAAAGAGGAACTCCACATTAATTAAATCTGAATTTAATTATTTTTTCTTGTTTTTTGGTGCTTTATTTTAATACAGGTGATTTTTTTTACAATACACATATTTTCTGTAAAAAATGCTTTTTTCTGCATAAAACTGGCTTGTTTGCATCTCCTCCAAGTTTCTGTGGCCCCTCCTCAACTGTGACAAAAAAGTCAAGTTGGGGGGATGATAGGCCTTCCACCTCGTATGATCCCACCTGCCACCACGTGTTGGCCAGGCTTCCCCACAGCAGTTAGCCCCCATCCAGCCCCCACTCCCCCATCCCATTTTTAAAATATTCTGGCTGGGAGGAGCCAGGCATTTCTTGAATTTGTTGCATTGTTGATTTGTTTGTTAGTAAAACTGTATGAACGGTATTGTCAGTTCAAATCTGTTTGACCAAGTGGTTTTGAGTCTAAATTCCAAAGGATGTGTCTCAATAGTTGTGTGTGCCCCGATATTTTCTATCATTACTCTGTTCAGTAATTAATAATTGATTTTGAAAGAGTATGCCTTAATAGATGAAGCCTTTTAATTCCAAGCAAAACATGAGTATAAAAGGGTCTATCTGCGAGCCACCTGCTCTAGAAAACCCTATTTAAAATGTTATAGGATGTTGATATTATATATTTAGAGTACCTTCAGGGGTCCTGTTATTACGATGAATAATTGAGAACTTGACTGCGTATCAGTTTTGCTCTCTAAGATGTGACAACTTTAAAGTTCAATATCTCAAAACTGCACAGATTGCAGATAGAACCTTATAATTTCATGGTCACAACATATCAGAAATGCATGAGTACACGAAAACACACACACACACACACATTATGGATAATCAGTACCACAGCAGCAAAAGATTCCCCCTCCCAGCTTCATCATGCATAGCAGTAAAAAAAACGTTTGAGCAGGGACGTATCACACCTTCTACAGTACATGAACATCTCGCATGTGCACACTCACCTGGAGCGGCTGACATCATAGCGGCTTTGCCATTGTTGCAACATCTCTTCACAGGTCTGCAGGGCTGCAGCCGGGCCAAAGAGGGCCTCTTCAAGCTTCACCTTTGTGAACAGCAGACTGGACCAGGAAACACACACACACACACACACACACACATACACACACACACACACACACACACACACACACACACACACGTTACTCATCTTTGTTTCATCTTACTTGTAAAGAATATCTGCTGTTTTTGTACCTGCACGGAAATTAAACTGTAAACTGAGCCTGAAGGACTGTTTAGCTGGACCCAGTCAAACTTGTTCTTATTGTCACTGATCACATTAGCTACAGTATGAACACACAACATGATATTCTGTGAACAGAAGAACAATTGTAGTATTGCAGTGAACTAGGCCCTCATTACTTGTCAGTGTCTACTACTGAAATGCATCAAAAACCTTCCAACTGGAAAAGAGCAGATATTATCCCATGCAGCTGACAGTTGCTTAATTGGTTATAAAAATAAGGAAGCAAATAAATATGCACACATGTACACAGTCATGTCCAATAAGTGCTTGAGCCTCTACAGTAGCTGGGTAAGTGCTTAGGACCCATCAACAACTCACTGATGCATGCAGACTGAGGCGTACATGGATCAATAGAAACAGAGAGGGGGTAAAGATAGTCATCAACAACAAGCTCTAAGAGTGCGTGTACATGTACGTGTGTGTGTGTGTGTGTGTGTGTGTGTGTTGTGGTGTGTGGAGAGGCTGATGAGTAGAGGCCATAGAGTGTTTCCGCTCGGCCCTTTTAGTTGAAGACAACTGGTTAAGTGATGTGGGAGTCTCTGATGAGAACGAGTGTGTGTGTGTGTGTGTAGTAATTGCCAGAAGGGGCTCTCAGAGGATGCAGTCTGTCATGGGCATCACTCATCCATGAGTGTGAGGACAGAGCGAGAGAGAGAGAGAGAGAGAGAGAGGGAGACTATAGTGTTCACCACATCTGACGCCCGCCTGCCTTGCTGTCCACTGCCTCCCTGTTGTTGAAGGCTCCTCCAGTTATTCTGTACTCTCCTGTCAGAGGCTGTGTGGGGGTGGTGGGGGTTGAGAGAATGAGGGAAGGAGAAAGGGAAGGATGAAAAAAATGGATGAAGGGAAGGAGGGAGGGTGAGGATCAATAGCAGAGCGAGTCGTGTCAGGGGAGAAAACTCTCGATGAAATGCGGCTCGCTCGTTACTGACTCACGGGTCGGTGGACGATTGGGGGAAGGGTGTGTATTTCGCGTGTGCGCGAAGGGTGTGAGGAGAAGATGGAGGGATGTTGGAAAAGAAAAAAGAAATTAAGTGTATGTGTGTGGGAGGAAGGGGGTTGGATTGTCTGACGTGCGGATGACAAGTGCTGCCGAGGGACGCTGTGTTAAGGATACGCCTGCCAGTATGGGGTCCACAAGAGTGTGTGTGTGTGTGTGTGATTGTGTGTGTCTCCAGGCTCCCCATTACCAGTGTGGCAAAGCATTTAGAAGCATTGTGACGGTGTAAACCCATCCTAGTGTTGAAATGTGACAAGGTGTATGTGTGTGGGTGTATATCACGCGTACAAAGAACTGACTTCTCACTCTGTATCCTAGATGTATAACATGAAGAACCCACTAAACCGAGTTTACTGCAAATTCTCAAATAAAAGCTGGTATTCAAATAATGGTAGAGTCTCAAAAGGTGTATGTATTTGTGTCAGTTAAACACAAATATTGGTCTCATTGACAAATTAATCCTATCGCTTCAGCTTTGCCGTTTTTTTCTATCGGTGTTAAGCTCTTCCTGCTGATCTACAAAGGAAAAGAAGAGGCTGTCTGCACACTAAAATGTGCAAGCTCTTCCAAAAAATGTATTGATTTGAGAAAAAATGCATATATTTTATCACTTCAAAAATGTGTTTTACATATGTCCTGTATTCAGTATTTAAGGGTGTTTTTTATATGAATAGTAAATTGTCTTGGATAATGGGTGTCATTTAGTATCTTTGGATGGTTGACTGATGACGGCCTTGTAGGTAACAACATTGCATCAACTTGCAAATTTAATTTTTGTGCATGCAAACCCAACACAACTGGGGTGGGATGTGCACACTATCCACTTTCTTCACTTTAAAAGCCTTACTAGAAAGGGAGGGATTATGCCCTTGGAGCCACTGGAAGGCTTTTAATGTGAAACATTGCGCAGGAAGTGTTGAGTTTCACTGACAGCAGTTCAACTAAAACCCTTATTCTCACTGTAAGTGAGGCCACTATTTTAGAAATTTACACCAACTTCTTTGCAAAATAAGTCACACATTCACACCACCTTGAGAAATTCCAAAATTCTTTCATTGTGCACATCATAGAAAGTAATATCAAGCTGATCTAAGTCATCCAAGGATAGAATACTTTCCACCTTGTTATTCACCACTCGATCACAGCCAGTGTTTCCCTCGCAGCTCCAGAAAAGATAGATTTCATCAAGATTACAGCACTCAAAACTGCACATCAGATTACAAAGTCTGTCATTTCCAGCCTCCTGGGAATGAGCCTGGTGTGTGCAGAGCGTAGTGTTTGAGGACGGGTGGCAGCGAGCGGTGTAGCTCAGTGTAAACGCGGTGGCCAGCTAAGAGTGGTGAGTGCCAGCGTAAACTCCATATAAAAATAGCTAATAATGTTCCCTTGAAAAAGTGGTACATCTACAGTATTACTCATTCTGCACTCCCACAGATCAGAGTGTGTATTCTCTCCAGGCACATGGGCCCATGCAGACACACAAGTGCATGCACACATCATACTCGAGTATATTTATGTATATATATACCGTATATATATATATATATGTATATAAAGTACACACATGGAGATTAACACACACAAGCCTGTGCAGACATGCTTGCTTTGCGTAGCAGAGCATAAGCCGAGCATGCATGTGCACGCTAACACACACACACTCGTACTACAGATGCACATGCACGAACTTGCTCATGCTGCAACATCCCGTTAGATGAATGCAGAATCAAAGGCTGGGATTAATCATTCTCTTTAGTACAAACTGCGAGACCACGATCACTCTCGCTCTCTCCCTCTCTCTCTCTTCCACACACACACACAACCCTCCCCCTCTCCCCCTCTCTCCCTCCCTCCCTCCCTCTCTCTCTCTCTCTCTCTCTCNGAGAGAGAGAGAGAGAGAGAGAGAGAAAGAAAGACAGAAGCCGGGGGTAGACGATGTGGGAGAAAAGGAGGAAGGAGGAATTCGGTGTGCTACAGCGAGCTGACAGTTTGCTGTGGTGCAGAAGGGCAGTGGCTAACAAGAATCACACACATGCATGCACACACACACACACACAAACACACAGTGACACGCAAACATGCATGTGCCAGATTACGATCTTGTACACGCACGCACACACACACGACTGCCGCGGCATGCCCAGCACCGTGCACGATACAAGCTTTGATCTCTGATGCTCGCTCACACATCCAAAGCAAATGATATTCAATGAGCTTGTTAATGAGAAAACACCTCCTTTCACTATCTCTCTGCCTCGATCTCTCTTCTCCGACTCTGAGGTCTGCAACTCGGCCTCAGCCTGACGGGTCCCAAAGGGTATTGACATATTCTGGCCTGGTTTGGATCCATTTTCATGTGCATATTGCAGGTTTGGGACGGGCTTAGGGCTTAAATACTGTTGATAATTAAATGTTACAATCAAGTACTACCTGCACTATTACAGTTTCAATGATACCTTGTTTGCAATGCATACTGATAATCTTGTGCTTTTCTTACTTGGAGCGTTCGTCTGTCTGCATGTAAGCAAACATTCACAGGTGTCTTTTGGAGACCACCACGCAGCTGTTTTATTCTATACTTGTATGGATTTTGGGTATAATGTCACCATGTTTCAAACTTGGATCAACCAATGAACCAATAAGCTTCTTTGACACACAGGGCCGCACAACGTGTTGTATCAATTTGGGACAACACGGTCAAATAACACTGTTGTCTTGTCATAGACGTTGACTTGAATCTTCGCAGAAAAGTAATCCACGCTCTACATAAACACGCCACTCCACCAACAGGTCACAACTTGCTAGCTGGCTAACAGTGCTGACTGTGAGTCATGGAGAGTATGAAGAATTTTTTTTTATTAGTCCCAAGTATGTTTTTACCGTTCTTCAATAAAATAGCCAGTTGGCAAAGATGTGGGGAACGTTTGTGAGCTATTTGTCAAAGTGTTTTTCTCGCATCAATGCAAAGTTGTGGTTCAGTTTTGGCTAATGAAAGCTGCATTCACTTGTTAATGGCTAATGTGTTAGCAAACATTTACCTATTTACACAAACAGCAGATCCAGAGCAACATTAGCACTAATATGAATATATACTGTATATAAAAATAGTGTGTGGGTTTGTCATTATGAGTCATTTAATCCATTGTTGATATAAAAATACTGACTGACGCTGCTTTAAGTGATTGCTGGGAACCATATTGTTATGATCGACTTCAGAGGATACTAGCAATTCATCAGTGGGGAGATGTGTTTGTTTCATTGCTACACTCAAACCAGTACTCTTACTTTGAAAGAGAGATTAAGGGATGAAAAATGTTGTTAGCTGTTGGTCCCGGGCCAGTTGGGCCCAGATGAATTGGGCCAGGTCAGGCTAGGGCTGACATTTCAGGCTTGTGCAGAACTCTACTGTCTGTTTCTCTTCAGCTTTCAGTTGGCTCAGATCAAATATGCTTTACTGGCCTGACAGAGTGTGTTGGCAAACCAGTAAAACTATTATTAGAAACACAGTTCAATAAATCTTGGAGGTAATCATACAGTTAATGGGCATTCAGTAAAAATTCATTTTAATTCAGCTGTTCCATTCAGTAAACTGTTGGTGTATAGATTTGTATCTCTCTCTCTCTCTCTCTCTCTCTCTGACTCAATGTCTCTCTACCGCTCCATAACAACAGTTTGGGAACAACAACTGATGCTGCCTGCTCTACCCATATGACCTCATGGTTACCGGGGCGATGGGGATTCCTGGCGCAAAGAGCGATGTGATTGGCTGAGCCTGGAAAAGAGCTCTTAAATGGGTCAAAGCAGTCAAGTGTCTCTACGGAGGATGTGTGTGTGTGTGTGTGTAAGTGTGCGATTGTGCATCTAGAAAGAGAGAGAACAGATTTCATCTTCCAATTGTACATACAGTGCTGATCAGTAAAGCTTGTGTAATTATAAAACCATCGTCTTTCCTGCGTCCGCCCACACTGTCTCTGTGTTTTCTTCGCCCTGTCAGGCTCTCTTTTACACTCTTCCCTTTGTTGTTTCATCAATTTTCTTGTTTTTCTGTATTTCCTCTCTCTTCCACTCCCTCCTGATGTATGGATGTACCCCATCTGTCTGTGCTGGGGCCGTGGAGGCCAACACTGACCCCAAATGGCTGCATTATGAAATGTTTTACTGGGCTTTGAAATGGAGAGAAAACACATCAGAAAGATGATGCAACATGCTTCCATATCATGGTTAGTGTGAAATAACTGGCCTGGATAGTTAATGTTATCCTCCCATGATAAGATGGAGTTAGTCCACAGCTAATGAACACGCTCTTAACGTGTTTGTTCAGGACGACTGACTGGAATCCTTCCTGTGAGATAATGGGAGCATCTTAAAGTTTTGGGTCTATACTGCTGCTAACCTGCCTTAAACTATTTCATTTGAAGCTGGATCCCTGGATCAAAAATGTTAGTGAGACCTGACCTCACTTCTTTGAGTTTTTTCAGCCAGGACAAGAAAAATAAATTTGGGGGGAAAAAATGAATAATTTTCATTGTCTTTGTAATTATTTGTTATGAAATGAAATACAAAGATAAGAAAATAAAATATTACACCCAAATATTGGTAACTCTGATATACTATTATGTAATATTATGCATATCAAACCTTGGTCAGGTATGACAGAGAGGTGAAAATGTTGGTGAAATGGTGAGTGTATGGTTAGAGACACCAACCCATAATCAAAAGGTCACAGGTTCAATCCCTGCAACATGTCCTTACAAAGTGTCCCAAAGCAAATCATTGAATCCTTACCTCCCTCAAAATGATTAAAAGGCAAGTAAATGTAAATGTCCAAGTCAGTTTGTTTGTGTTTTAACCTTTTAGTGTAGCAGACTGGTGGGTTTATGTGTCGGACGATTCAGTTCTGTTGGAAAAGCAGCACTAGGGCTCGGGTCAGAGCTGCAGTGTTAAAAGGGTAAGGGTGTATGAGGGGCATAGGTACCGCAATGCAGGCCTCCACTCTGGCACGTCTAAATAAGGCATCAAGTGTGTGTGTGTGTGTGCTTGGCCTCCAACACAGTGGAGCTGAGACACCTTATCCCTACGGAGGGGACTAGTATTAGGACAGGGCCTCGCTGCACCACTCTCTGGAGCTACTCTTACTCACTCGCACCTAAAAAAAAAACACCATAAAAAGTCTAAAAAGTACACCCCAACAGCTATCGATTGGTGCCTTATCCTCAATTCACCACCAACATTTTCTGTTGCCTGTGTGAGTGGGATGGTATTGTGGGTTTTACTTGAAGTTGCTGGGGTGCTGGCTGAGGGCCAGCCCCATGGTGTCCAGAGCATGACGGTGGTGTTTCTGGGCGCTCAGCAGCAGGGTCAGCAGGTGGAGGGAGTGTAAGTCGTCCCCGCGGAGAGATAAAGCTGCCTGCAGGGGCTCTATGGCTGCTGATACCTGCCAGACACACACCCATTCTCAGGTACAACTTACAATCTGCGATGTTTTCTCATAATTAATGTCTGTTGTTTATTAACACAGCATATCATATCTTTCCCATTTGTTTGCTTATACCTGGCGTACAAATGCCAGCTGCAGAGCCAGATACATAGCAATCTGTGCGTCCTGGGGGTCTAATGAATGAGCCCTGTAGAGGAGAGAGAGACAGCACCTCATGGTTTATGTTGTGCAAAGGTTTTTATGACAGGAGAGCAAACTTTTTTGACTGCCATATGTGTCATAAATGTGAAAAACCTGGGTCTTAGTGGGATAAAATAACGACTCAGTCTGCAGAGACACTAGAGGCCCTTTGAGGCTGTACTGCACAGTCGTGCTTTGAGCTAAATGCTAACATCTGCATACTAACTAACATGCTCACAACAACAATGCTAACATCCTTATGCCATGTTCATGTTCTTAGTTTAGCGTGTTATCATGGTAACAATTGGCACTAAACACAAAGTACAGCTGAGGCTGATGGGAATGTCATTAGTTTTGCAGGTGCAGGGTCATAAACCAAAGCATTGCACAACATTGTTTTTTACCTGATATGGATCACAATAGTTATTACATTGACACTGAATGTCTGGATCCATATGGCTTTGCTAGCATGGCTAAAAATAAAATGCCACATATATGAGCAAAAGCACAACAACTGATAAACAGAGGGACGTATGTGATGGAGAACGGACGAACCGGAAACCTACTTGCTCAAAGCTTGTAGTGCTTTTTTGTTGAATTCATTACGATCAGCTTTCAGAGTGGCTGGAGAGAGGGGACATAACCAAAAAGTTTACTCGGCACAGTTTCAGCTTTGCTATGTTTTAGCAGTAAAAGTATACGTTAACATAAAATATTTAAAATGGAAGTAAAGTGGGTTCAACTAGTCGTCACACCTAAACAAAAAAAGGGTATTTGTCACGCCCTTTTAAAATGACCCACAACCATACAAAGGAATAGTTCAACCTTTTGGGAATTACACTTATTTGAGGGTATCTGAGAGGATATTCTCAGTATATGTGCTGCTTTGTGTGTCCTTACCATCAGAGGCCTGTAAGCTGCAGCAGAGTCCCAGAGCCAGGTAGGCCCTGGGTAGAAATTCTCCGGCATCTTCCCCCATGGACACCACACTCTGCGACAGAGCCTCAGCCTCCTTGAACTGGACGCGCACACACACACGTAAACATACACTCAATTAGCCTCTGAAGGATTAGTTAGTATAATATGACACAAATAAACACATGAGCGTGTATGTGAGAGGAAAAACTTTGTAGCACTGAGACATAAATGTGGCTGAGGTGCAGCAGGGAATGGAGTATTGATGGCTGGGCCTGGTGTGGGTTTGGTGGGAGAACAGCCCGAGTAGATTCAGTTGAAGGACAACGCAGAGTTTGCTGAAGGACACACACATACACACACACACTCGCCCACACACGCAGCAGTAGACTGCAGGCGGTGTGTGGCAGAGCCGAGCCGAGGTGCTCCGAGTCGAAGAAAAAGTGTGTCACTATGTGTGAGGTATGGCTGGTGGCGGGTGGGCGGGCAGGTGGGTAGGTGGGCATAGGGGGGTAATGCCTTTGACAGCACGCCAGCGCAACAGCAAGCCAACTGCTGACACCCTCCCCCTCCTCCTCTTCCTCTCTTCATCCTCCTCCTCTGCTCTCTCTCTCTCTGTGTCTCTTTCTCTGAATCCAGCCCTTGCGAGTTCAAAGCCTGCACACAATAGCCAGTCATTTAAACACACAGCCCGTCCATGCACATCTTAGGAGGATTATGTTTTTTTTCTCTCTCCCTTGAATGGTGTGAAAGAAGAACATGTCGCTGTTGTCGGGCAAAAACCTTGCATCTGCAAAACTGCTCTTCAGGAATTTAAAAAAGCAGCTTTACTTTCAGATCACCAATCGTGCAGTTTGTAGTGATGTCATGGGTTTGGACAGGGTTTCACGTGCCCAAAGATCCTTTACTGTTCCATATACATCTAAAGGAGCACTATGAAAACCTGGAAATATAGGAAGACATTATTATGAAGTTTTGGTCTGGTCTGTGGGCTAGTGGGCCGACGCAATGAGCAAAGAAATTGTTGCTGGCTTGATAATAGTCCAGACTGTCCAGTGGAGCTGATGGTGGATAATGGTGGCCCATTTATGTAATGCCCCACTGCACTATGGCCATAGTGTCCCATTGTGATTAAGGCTGTAAGCTCCTTAGTGTCTCCGGCCTGCCATGATCTCCAGCCACTGACAGATGTGCTCTCTCCATTCGCCCCTGTTAGCTCCTCTTTTCTAATCTCTGACCCCTTTCTCTCTCTCTCTGTCTAACTCACCCTCGCTCATTCTCTCTCCCTCCACCCTAAATACCACTGTTGATGTGACTTTCTCCCTCCTGCCCAGATCACGAACAGCAGGACTATCCAAGCTGGCCGGGCTTCACGGTGATGCATATCTGCCTGAGTGACCTCGGTGTCAATCCCAAAACATTAGCGACACAGCGCGGCTGCGTTGTGACTTCTTATGTACACACGCTAAATATTCCATAAAGCTGCTGTCCGTGTAGTGCAGAATTCAATGACGCAACTTCACCTCTCAGCTTATCATCTTATGAGTGAAGCTGAAGCTGAGGGGAAGGTCTAACTAATAGAAAATGAACATGCATGGATTACAAAACTGGTTGTACGTGTTACTGCGTTCACAGAGATAGATTTGTGATATCTCATTAGTTACAGATGGAGAATGGATCCTTGCTCTTATGTCTGTAATCTTATGAAATTTGAACCTTTACATTTATGGCATTTTGTGACATGTCCATACTCTGTTGACACAGACTGGATGGGCACTTTATGTCAGCAACTTTTTTGCTTGTGACCTCTTAATACAAAGCAATGGCTACTTTTGACCCCTCATCACAAGGCACATGTCAATGAGTTGTGTGCAGTTACGTTGATGAGTGATTTCCCCCTCATAGACTTTCATTTGAACCGGCCCAAAGAGGTAAAACTATACAAGAAACAAGACTACAAGTCTATAGCCATGCTAGCAGCTCTTTGAGTTGGAACATAGGCTACAGACTTTAGCTAAATGCTCAAGTCAACAAGTTAACATGCTCACAATGACAATGCTAACATGCTGATGTTTAGCAGGTATGATGTTCACCATATCTTAATTTAGCATGTTAGCATGCTAACATTCGCGAATTAGCTCTAGATAATATTATATAGGCCTATGTGTAGATATTTGATCATCAACATAAAGCACAAAGCATAAAAGAATTGGACAAATTTAAATTTTGACCTGATGATGGTTCGAGGTGAAAAATCAGAGGATCACCAAAGTTATTACAATTCACCTGAGGGGGGCATGAATGTCTGAGCCAAATTTCACGGCAATGCTTCCAATAGATGTTGAGATATTTCAGCCTGGAACAAAGTGGTGGACCGAACAATAGACCAACCGACAGATACCGACACTGCCATCCATACAGCCCTAGAGCTGCTAGCATGGCTAAAAATGAGCGAATATTAGATAAAAGTTAAAAAAACGTAGATTTTTTTAGTTTTTTCTTATTTTGTACCACAGTAATCATCTCATGACCCCCTGTGGGGATCTTGCAGGTTCCCCAGGATTGGAACCACTGCTTTAAGGGTTGATGAACATGACTTGAGTTGTGATCAGTTTAAGCAAAGAGGGATTTTTCCTTGATTGTTTCATTTGAAGAGTTTTTAGCGAGATGAAGCGATCTAAATTTGTGTTGCAGCTGTCTTATCATTTTGATCACCTCATGACCCCCCAGATTTATCTAGAGTAGCAGATATCTGAACATCTGCTCCTCTGTATCTACTGTATCTACTCTCTAAATAGACGAGTTAGCAAGGGCGGCAAAATGACCACATGGCTGATCAGACAAGGAAAACAGCTCCACCTACAGAAACTCATCCATAGAAAACTCAAAGGTGTCACAGCAACAAGTATCTCTGGGAAATGTAGAGCAAAAACATCACAGCAAGAGCACTAATAGCATAAAAAATTATTCATAGATCATCATCCTAATCTTAATGTCTGCACATGGCTCAGGCTCACAGGCCTGACTCTCAACTGCATGTGTGTGTATTTGAGTCCAGGTGTGTGCGTGTAATGTGTAATGTTCTTTATACAAGTGTACGTGAATGTTTTGTGTGTATTCACCCAGTGCAGTTGACCAATGCAGACTTTAGCAGCCAATAGCGGCAATGAGGGGTCCTCCGGTCTCATCCTGGCACACTCTTTAAATACAGATACAGCACCAACCCCCTGCAACACACACACACACACACAGAAGTCACTGACAAATTGTGATTCATGTGCACGCAGCAGCCAGTTATCAAGCAGCCGCAGATGACACAGATCGCTTTTAAGCGAGTGTATCAAACACACATCAACTGTCCTTACACAGCCCAAATAGACCCATTTAGACACACAGTCACTTAATACATGTAGGCCAATCATTAATGGACCACGTGCACGCGCACACGCGCTCACACACAAGCACACCCACACACCCGGCTGGCCCTAAATAGAAGCGGATCTGACGACACTGAGGCGGCCCCTTCTCCTTCTAGGGAGCAGCCTATTTCTAGAGCTCTCCATTGATCTGCAGTGTCACTTTATCCTGCAACCCAGATCAATTTTTCTGTCACACACACACGGGTGCACACACACACACACACACACACACTGAGAGACAGAAAGAGAGAGAGAGAGGATTGTAAGCTATCCCAGCTCCTTCTGAGGACTCCCATATGAAGAATGTAATTTTTTAAAACATTACAACAGTATTTCACTTTATTTAGCAGCAAATGGGTTCAATAGTATTTCCCAATAATTGAAGCTTTTTTTTGGAGCAGCAGATGGGGGTGGGGGACAATACATTCTGTACTAGATGGTTTAGAGTAATAGTTGAATGCCCTTTTAGTATACTTTTTTTTGCCAATATCTAAATTGTCCAGATCAAGTAGAACTCCCCCCATCTGCTTCTCCAAGCAGGCTGGACACTTATCCGTGAATGCTATTTGCTCCACGTCTGGACATGAGGGTGAGTCAGGAGCACCGCAGTGTGCAGGACAGAGGTATGGCAGAAGATGGATGTCTCCTTTGGGTGTGGCGTGGTGTGTGTGAGGGGCTGTTGCTGGTATATAAGGAGAAATGAGCTCACCTTCCCGGCCGCCATGAGTGACAGGCCCAGCTGGTGCCAGAGGTGGAACTCGTTGAATGAAAACTTCATGGCTCGCTCCAGACACTGCAAGGAGAAACGCAGACACACAAATATGTTTTAGTGATACAATTTATACAAGTGGGAATGCGTGGGTACAGGTTCGGGCCAGGTAAACCCAGACTGAGCCAAACCAGAAAGAGACGTGAAATGCATGAAAAACAAAACACTAAGCCATCAGGAGACAGATTTTTAAGCAGGGTTAAGAACGTTTTATTTATTCACTCATTTTTTCTCATTGACATAGTCACTAAACTGAATGGCCACTCTTCTTGACTACATTTTTCTAGCTTGAAATGACTGTCAGTCACCACTCACCACCCACTCAGCACTGTTTCAGTACATAATGATGTGATTGATGTGTGTGTGGACGAGCAGAGGATGGCGTGGAGCGCCACTCACTCACATGTTGTCAGTCATGCCGAAGTGAGCTAAACCAGGAAAAAAAAGGTCTGCCTGATATTCTGATTAAATAATGTGCACTTATTAGAAAGGCTGCTGACCATTTAACATGCAGACAAAGATGTCCTGCCGTGAGGAGCTCAACACATCAACCAGTGTGGGATCTGATTAACTGAGAGACTGTGAACTATGCAGCTAATTGTATTACTGAGTAGACTCTGGGTATTTCTTAAATGATACAATGAATGAACCAAGCTGTGTCAATTTAAAAACTTGTAAAGTCTGCTATTATGAAAGTGCAACTGTCACTGCTGCTGCTACATACTATAGGTAATGGTGCTGACCCTTGTTAACCCTGCTAAATCAGGCCCCCACACATACCAAATCCCAATTTAACCCCTGGTTAGGGGGTCAATATGTAGAGCTGGAACTAGGGTTCAGACAAATTGGGATGCAGGAAACAGAAAACTACCAATATCCAGTGGTGGAACGCAACTAAGCACACAGAATACTTTATACTCCTACTCCACTACATTTCAGAGGGAAAATTTGTACTTTTTACTCCACATTTACTTGACAGCTACTACTACTTACTCTGATGAGTATGAGATGAAAAGTCAAGGGATCACCAAAGTCATCAGGGAGTCATTCACGGGTGACCTTGATTATCTTTCTAATTTCAGGGCAATCCATTTAACAGCCTGGACCAAAGTGGTGGACCGACTGACCGACACTGCCATCCCTGGAGCCACGCTGCCAGCGTAGCTAAAATTGTCTCCACCTCGACCAGCTACTTAATTATACATTAATGCACCAGTAATATTAATCCAGTCATTTAACAGATGTAATAATACATGACTCTGAAAGTAGTGATAGAATGTACTTTTATTAAATACATTTTGAATGCAGGACTTTTACTCCTAATGGAACTGTGGTATTACTGCTTTCACTGAACTACAGAATACTTCTTCCATCATTGCCATGAGCCACTTTTATTCTGCAAAAATGTCTAATTATTGAAGTTTTTCTATCCAAGCCTCCAGCATTTTTCTCGAATTATATTCTTACAAAGATGTCAGATGTATGCATCTGCATAATCCAAGCGTGTAATAACACTAATACATACTTGTGTACCCTCCAACTGAAATCTGATATTAGAATCACAACTTGCTGCAGACACCGCGTGGATAGATTAATGTTTCAGTAAGTCTGTAATCAATCAATGTGAATCTTATTCATCACATCAGAGATGGATGGCACTGACTGGCTGACATCTAATTTTTAATAAATGTCCCATACTGGCCTCATATATCAGCAAACTGATCCACTGGTCTGGGTGGAATTACCTCAGTGTGTATGAGTGTGTGTGTGGTCCTCCTTATAAGATGACTGATGCTATCTATGAATCAGTCAGACAGGTGGACAAACCTAATTTGAGACGACCCCTCCAACCTCCGCCTCCCCAACTTCCCACATCTGGGTAGAGGTCACATTAGGGGATGGTAACAGAGCTTGTAAGAAAGTGAGAAAATGGAGGGGGAGTTTGGAGCAGGATACTGAGAAAAAAAAAAGGGAAGACAAAGTAGAAAAAGACAGTGAGGGGGATGCTGAGAGATGGGGAAAGATTGAGAGACAGTGAGAGAAAAAGACACATAATCCCCTCGCTCAAAGTGATAAGGACATTCATTAAAAAGTTTGGCAAAGGCAAAGCTCTCACTAACACATCTCAGCTCTCACTCTCTTGCTCTCCTCCCCTCAGACCTCCAGTATAGAGTGTGTGTCTCTGTTTATGTGTGTGTCACCGCACCTCAGACAGCATGGCGTACTGCCCCCTCCTGGCCATGCCGATGGTGAGCAGGTCATAGACCGAGGTGGCATCCTGCAGGCTGGCCTGGCGAGCCTCGGCCTGGTCTGGCAGACGACTGATCACCGCCTCGCCGCTGGCCTGGACGAACAGAGGTGCTGAGTGAAGAAGAGGATGAGGAAAGAGGAAGAGGAGGAAAACTAAGGAAGGGAAAGGTGGCGAGACGGGTGGTCCTAGGGAGTGTCTGTTGTGTTTTGAAAGCAAAAAGGCTGAGAATGTGGAGTGTAAGGGGAATGCTAGAGAAGGCAGAGTGTGTATGTGTGTGTGTCTCACCATGGACTCTGTGATGAGCAGCAGCAACACGGCCTCCTCCACGACGTCCTGAGGGCAGAAGCAACTGCCAGGACACAGGAAACAGGAAATAGTACTAATAACAGGAAGTCTATCCCTCACACACACGCACACACACACACAGCTTGCCAGATTGCTGAGAGTGTCCAGTTTCTGTCTCAATTGTGGTGCTGTAACACAACACGGACCACCCTGGGTGTATCACTACACAGCAATATCTCAGATGTCACACACACACACACACACACACACACACACACACACACACACACACACACACATATACACACACACTGGCTCCTTCATTTCGTCCATCTCTACCTCTCCCATCCCTCTCATTCATCACTTTCTTTGCTTCTATTCCCTCTCTGGTCGGCTCTGTGTCCTATTAAAGGACACATTTACCAGACACCACCGTGGCCTTTTGCAAAAAGGTAACTGATGACAAAAGCCATGAACAATACTGAAGTACAGCTATTCCTCAGGGCCAAGTCTCCTGTTCCTCCTCTCCTTCTAATCTCAGACATGGATTTAGATCTTCTCTTATGATAGTGTGGGCAGGATTAGTCATGTGGCGGTGACTAAGTATGGCTTGCAGGGCCTGAGCAACGAGCGCAGGATCCCTGCAAAGAGGGAACTGCAGAAACGAGGCAACAAAACCTTGATACAGTTTAGTGTGCTGACGCAGATAAGCAGTTTGTCATGTCAGGACTGTGCCATGCATGTGAATATTATGTCACTGTATGTTATCTTATGCTATGTTATGTTGTTATGTTATGCTATGCTATGTTATCCTGTTATGTTATGTCATGTCATGTTATATCATGCTGTGTTACGTTTTGTCCTATTATGCTATTCTATGTCATATACGCAGGTTCAGCTAGTCCAGAACTTTCAGGGCTTTAACACGTAGCTGTGCGCTCAGTTGCTCGGCCCCACACAGGTGATTAAAGGGTAATTAAGGCAATGTAGTTTTAGCTTTTGAGATTTCTGTTTTCCCAATTCAGCTGACCATATCACTAACTGCCGAGGAAAGAATTTAAGAAAACCACTGGAACAATATTCAGTATGTGCTTCGTCATTCATAGTCTAGTTGCACTTTTTATCAGTCTAAATGTTTACTTTCTTATTTAACCTTTATCTACACGGGGTGGGTTGGCTGAGCATACATGCTTTTTTACATGCTCATTTAATACAAGGCTTAAACCTGCCTTAAACCTTAAACCACTGCTTTTGTTGTTTTTAGTGTTGTTGTTAGTATAGTGCACAGTATCCTTTGTCAAAGTTGCACTTTAGGCACATTATTAGATCTGTCCATGTCCAACCCAAATGCAACTTTTAAGTACTGTGTGAATTTGTTGTAGTAACCTAAATATGAACCATAATGACAGTTAATTATTTAGGAGGCTACATAATCATAACGCTGGTCGGACCATGATTGAAAAATCCAATTCATTGCCCTATGCCTATTCACAGGTATTTCGGGTATTTGCTTTCTTCTTCTTCGCATGAGTGCAGTTCCGGACCACACTGATGAAGAGGAGGGGAGGTGTGTGCGGTGGGATATCTCACCTTGAATGACCCAGAGTAAACTGGTAGTCTATGAGCGCTCCCTGGGAAGGTCTGTTACCTGACTTTCAATGTGAAAGGGCTTCCTTTTGCTTTGTAGAGATGCGGCTCAGATTCACGCCTCCCTGATGATGACTCATGCTCTTTAGTACAAAAAACATTTGGACAAAGAGAAGTGGCGCTATGGTTGTTGTTAGGATAGTATCTTGGATAGAACTGATCCCACATGGGCTGAAAGTACAACTTTGTCAAAGGAAATTGACACCTAGAGATAACTGCTGTGGGCACAATAGTGAGTTGACACAATGGAGTAACAAAAAGCAATCGCAGGAGGCATCACCCATGTTGAACTTTGGTAAAGCAATTGCACACTGACAGTTGGATAGAACGGAGAAGAGAATTAAGACGATTAAGAGAGAAACACAAGAGCAAAAAAAGAACAGGTAGTGACATGGAAATGAAACAGAGACAATACAGACCAGTCAGTGCTGTAACGATGCGGTGGTTTAACAGTGGGGTAGATGGCATCTTTGGAGGCGGCGGCTCCCTCTCTGTGGAGCCAGGCTGTGGGTGGGGGGCCCAGCGGGGGCCAGTAGCTGTCCTCACTCACGGAGCTCAGCAGCACCTCTGCAAGCTTCCTCGCTGCAGACTAGGAGGAAACCAAAATGTATTAATGGCAATCCTGGATAGATGAGCATGCAGATGAGAGTACGTTATAATCACGTAGACAGCTACATGATAAGTAATAAGACATATTTGTTTTTTTAACTAGTCAAACCACAGAAATGTTAACTGAAGAGAGTTGATAAATTTTCCCATCAGTCCATCGTCTATACTTCATATGGAAACAGGGAGATTAGTCCTCAGTGTATTATTTTTTCATCATATTTTGTGTGAATATGCTTCATTAAATTGCCTGCTGGGTTAACTTGTTTAAAGTGTTGGCATATAGCGCCGATACACTATAGAACAATGAATGCTTGGGAGCTAGCAATGCGAACTACAGCGACTATTTGTGTGTGACAGCTCACCTTCCTGAAGCTCTGAGACCCTCGTGACTCCACCACCCTGAGCACCCTACGCAGTTGGTGAGCACCCTGCGCAAGATGACTAACACACACACACACACACACACACACACACACAGTAGGCGTATATCAGTGTGATGTATAGGTTGTGAAGGTGCAAGATTGAAAAAATAAATTCACAGAAAGAGAAGCTGACATACTGTTCAGAATGATAAGAGGCCTTGGTGAACAATAGTACTGATGTTCTGGCAGCTTCACATAGCGAGGACAGAGAAGTTCCACAATGACTGGAGCTATTCGCTCAGTTGCCATGTTTCTAATATTTTGTCCACCCTATTTACATCAATGATGCTATATAATTCAACAGTACCACGAACTGCAACGTCCAAAATAACCATAAAGTTGAATCAACACAGTTTCAACAAAAACTGAACATTATGTAGGCAGCATTTACTGCAGGACTGCTGTATTAGTCTGCATTAGTTTTAGCTATAGGTGTACCTATGTGAGAGTTCAACATTTATTCAAACGCTACTTTGCTTCTCTGAGTCCAAGAGCAACACTGACACCTGCTGGTCACAAATTGAAATGCACCTCTGCTGCACTGAGGTCAGGTTGATTTCTCCTCCTCGCTTTCTAAAACAGAACTAGATGAAAAAGCCCAAGGTTCCCTCCATTACAGACAAGGAGGAATAAGCAAAGGCTGCAGCCATTAAGCATAATGCACTTAAATGCCACGTGCACTATTTCCTTATTCATTATTTTTATTTATTTTATTATGACTGTTTTTTAAAAGCAATTGCACCATCAGTCCAACATAGTCTTAAACAGCTCCTTTGCATGTAAATGTCTGTCTGTGCGTATGTCTGTTTCCAGTCTGTTTTTTACTTGCCCAAAATCAAATTGCCTTCATGGATTAATAAAGTTGTACTGAAATCGAAATAGAAGGTTTTATAATGTAAACCCAGGCAGGTAAATTACAACTTCCAGCTGGTAGTAATATGAGGCCAACGGCCAACTACAGTATATAACAAAAATCAATTTGATTATTTTTTTTCTTAAAAATTATCCAGATTGAAGAAGCAGTTGGTATTATCACTATGTGCTCATCACTGAATCTAATAGGTGAGTATTTTTTGTTGCCTGAAGTCTTTTAATTCTTGCAGGTCAAGTCAAAATTATTTTTGGCAGACACAGTGTGTGTGTGTATGTGTTGTGTGTGCTGTATGTCGGGTCAGTAGACTCACCCCCTCTGTAGAAGGCAAAGATAACCACTCTGTAATGCAGCCTGGAGGAAGTAGCCCAGGTCGATGTCCACAGGTGGAGGAAGCAGACTGGTTTTGGCTGTCTTGGTGTGGGGTGTTGTTACTGTCTGAAAATACATTCACAACAAAGTTTATATATTCACTTTATTAAACCTTTAGGTAGCCTTAAATGTTTTTTATCTTTTGACTCTTGCTTCAGTACTGTCAGGGAAAAAGTGCCCATTATGCAGAGTGGCCCATATTATTATATTACTGCATCATCATCATTGAGACATTAACATGTAGGCAGCACTTACATGTTAATGAGGTGGAACTAATTACAGCTACTCTATATTCTTTTGTACAGTTCAATCTGTAATGATGCATCATATCTCATGAACTCATCATGTGTTTTGTCTGTAAAATCTTCATCTGAAAGGTAACCAACAACTAACAACCTTAAATGTAACTTCACACCACTGACAGATACAGAAGCACTACATATTACTAAATACTGAATATTTGTGTCAGAAAATGTTAAAGAACTAAAATAAAAATGTGCTGAATTAAACAGTGCTGGAAACCAGTAAATTGAAATGGTAAAAACAAAATTAAAAAAGGATAAATTGTAAACCCACGAGCAGAAAGAAACTCGATAAACACAATCTGTAATCAAAATCAGCTGCACTTAATTCATGCAGACACACAGATACATTTCTATTTTTAGTGTTAGTGACACACGCTCATAAAAACCTGCACACGTATCATGCACATTCTACGTGTATGAAAACACACCTTATCGAGCTCCTGCAGGTAGGCCAGAGCAGCATCACAGGCCCTGAGGAAACAGGACAGACTCTCCTCCTCCCTCTCTGACAGACGGACCCGAGACACTGCAGAAACTGTCTGGTGGTCCAGAGAAAGACCTGAAACACGAGGAGAGACCAGGGGCGTGAATTTGACCACCACCTGCTGCAATCTGCAACAAAATGCTGGTGAATTATGGTTCACCTATGCTGCTGGCCATGCTGGCAGGTAATACCGAGCGGGCAGGTAAAGGTGAACGCATGAGACACAGAAAATCATCTGTACAATATAAATTACAGCTAACCATAATTAGTTATACGTTTTAAGTATGATGTGATTGAAAATGTTTGTGTTTTGTGTGATTGAAAAGGAATTAATCAGGTGTCTTATCTGAAAATATCAAAATAACTGAGAGGAAGGGAGGTCTTATTTCTGTTGCAGTTGTGTAAATGATAAGAGTTCCATCTTCAAATGAATAAGATATATTACTGATCACTTCTACCTGATGGTTTCTTAAACAACCGTGTTCTTCTTAAGAAAGATAGAAGGAATATTTCCAAAATGAATGTAGCATTTATTACAGAGAGTGTTAAGAGGCTTAAATGACAACGTGATTGTCAAATAGAAACTGACAAAGAGGGCTGGACATGTTTCTGTCTCAAAATTAATGAATATTCACATAATTAACTAGTTTAATTAACTTATATAAAGTTATTTTTTCAAAGTTGCTGCATATGATGCACCCCAGAGAAGATGCATTAGATGAACGATGAAATGTCATTTTTCTGTTGGTTGTAAGAAGCGAGTGTTTTGCATAATGTTTTGGTACTGTGACCTTCTAACCTCGTTTTGGAAATCTGTTGGTGATACTGTATCCCAGTGCATGTACTGTTCACTGGAGATCCACTATTCCTTCAAAGTGGTGGTTTGAGCTTTATTATCTTTATTATATAATTATTTGTTCCTTGTCACGGCTTATTATATCATCAAAGGGAAACCGTAGGCATTTTTACAAATGTGGTATTTTTATATGAATTCGGGTTTTGAAAACATTTGGAAGCTATTTTAAAAAGAAACAAAAGAAATGATCTGAAACTTGATATACAGACCTAATAATAATAATTATTGTTATTATTGTTATTTGTGTATGTGTGTGCATCTGTGGAAAGTCTGTTAGTTTTTGTCAGACCCTGTACATTGCAGTCCACATTCTGAGTGTTCCATGCAGATGTATACTGTATGTCTGATAGGCTGAATGACTGGTAGGCATCGTACTCTGTATGTTGTATGATAAAGACAAGAAAAAGACAATTGAAACAAGGAGTGAATAAATGTCAAAAATGCAGTGAAATATTAGTTAGTTAAAGTAACTTGAAAAGTTGATTAATGCACAGATAAGCTTCATCAAGATAAACAGTGTTGACAAAATATAAGGTGCTTGCTACAGCGCAGAGATCATTATTGGTGTGTTTCATCTGTAGTTTTATAGTTTGGGGAACATTTTAGTTTTGGCTCTGCATCTTCCCCTGTTTTAGTCTCAGATATTTTAGTTTGTAATAAATATACAGCTATTATAATTTCATCAAAACGCACAAATGAGAAAAAAGGAAAAACAAATTCAACTACTTTCGCTTAAACTCATAAATTTTCGATACCAACAGAACCTACATTTGTTTCGAAAAGTCTTTCATGTACTTTCCCCATTTCCTCATATTGTGCAGTGCAGATGGATGAATACAGAGGAAGAAGTGAGCAGGGCAGTCCTGGTCCAGATGCCAGGTCTGATGTCTGTTAGTGGACTCATTGGTTCAAATAAACGGAGTGAGCAGGAACATTTCTAGACCGCAGGAGGCCTGTGACGGACGGCAGCCTCAGGCCAGACGCCAGGCCTAATCAAATAAGCAGACAACTGCCAATGGACAAGACCTCATCATCCAAATATTCACATCTGACTTCATTCCCATAACAATATGCTACATGCACACAAAAAACCATGGGAAGGAGCTACAGTGTGCGACCCCCAAAGGATCTGATCTGTGTTCTCGTGTAGCATGTGAGAGTCGGTCATCATCATTTAGTGGGTTTCAAAACAATCAAAGCAAATCAAAATCCAACAGTTACTGTAATACAATTCTCTTCAGTTTCATGAGCATGAGGTCATGTCTGATTATCAGGAAACAGCGAGTGTAATGACATGATGATTATTATGAGTGTAACAAGATTATCCAGAGCTCTAAGGACCATGGACAGTGTATTGTTCTGTGGATGTGACCTCTGACCTTTAAAGACGCTCATACTCAATGTGTCGAAATAGATAAAATACTTGAGATTGTTTCTGACTGGAACATTTTTTAACGTGACCCCAAAATAATCTGCTATAACGAAAATTGCATTTTTGGACTGCAGACAGCTCGTGTGTGCATGTGTGAGTGTGAGTAACAGTAATGCTTCCTTGACATATGACTCACACTCATCGGGTTTTTAAAACAGCATCTGTGTAGACATCCGCCAGTTGCAGTGAATCTGTTCCCCGAAGGACTTTACGTTGTTACTTTACTCTGAATATATCCCATTTTAGACATGATTAGTTGGGTGTTATTACTTAAGGTGTGTTCAGGAGAGGCAGCCAGAGAGAAAACACAAAGGTCGTCTTTTCATATTTCCCCCTTCACGTCATCGGTATCGTCCACAAGCTGAAGTTAAGACTCAAACAAACACGGCAAGAGGATACTGACATAACTATCTGTCCAATCAAGCTGATGTTTCCCAGCCGTGTTACATTCATTTCCACAGATTGGATTTCATCAGGTTGCAACCCCTCCTTACCACTTCCACTTCCAAACCCCCGTACAAGGTCATTGTGATTTTAAGGCTGTGATGACTCCTAGCAACGAGATTAGGAATGGGATCATCAAGGAAATGTATGCAGGGAGCTGTTCAGTCTTGCCTGCGGTGTTTTTCTGGGAAAAGTGCCGGTCCTCAGTGCTGCCTCAGCTTACTTAAGGCCCAGGCTGACAGGCAGGAGATCTGCTGTAAGTGTAAACTGTGCAGCAGTCTGAAATCCCAGTGACAGGTAACACAAGGCTCTGTTTCTGCTCTCTGAATGGAGGTGCGACATCTATTGAATAGTTTTGACTGTAATACATAACTTGAAAAGGTATACTGCCATTATTTTGTCTCATTTCTAACACAATTATCTTCACATTCAGTGTTTCTGTATATTCTTCAGGCCTAACAAACATTTGCAAAGCCGATTTTTGAATATTTTGAAACACAGAAAGTGACAGATGTGATTAAATGTTTTGCATACACATAAATCTCTGCCCCCCTCACTCGTCTTACGCTAGTCTTTCTGAAAATGAAAACTGAATTTCTGACCTGCTGCTTCCTGTCATTGCTGCTTTGCCCCCTCTCCCTCCCTGACATTAGTGTGTTTGTGTTTGTTGTTCTGTGACTTTGTGATTCACTTTTGAATAACTAACATCTGAGCTCCATTTTTCCTGGAAGAAAACACCCTCTTATATGTTTTAACTGTCAGTGGTAGCTCATCTGTTTATAGTAATAATGACTTCGGTAGTTGAAATGATTCATGATTCTTAGCAACAGTGTCCACGCGTGATGGGGGCGGATAAACAGCAATGATATATTATCACCTTATGAGCTGATAACTTTTTAGCGAAAAGTTGCTTATTTACAACTCCAGCAGACAGGGAGAAACATTGTCATTCATTTGGAGTCGCGTTTCTGGTCATCTGAAAGGTGATAAGTTCAATATTTACTGTCCTTTTCACTCTGCTTTTGGTCTTCACTAACTCCTGAGGGAATACTTGGCTCCTTTGCTGCTAAATGATCCAGTATGTTCACCAGCTAGTTGCTAACTGTGTCTGTGTGCTGTTTGGTGCCAGGCAGGTACAGTTCATTTATCAAAGCTATTTGGTGAAAACAGCTGCCTGCTGCCTCGGCAACAACTCTTCTGAGAACGGTGACTGCAGGAAGATGCAGGAAGTAAAACCAAAACAATGAGCTGAAAGACACTACAAAGCTCCATAGAGCTGAGAGGAAACACAAAGTAGTCATGTGATCATGTGATCATCATTAACATGAAAATACTAATTATAGCAGCTTTAAAGGAAAATTAGGACTTACTTATAATCATAGTTTTGACCATCAATATGCTAACTGTTGTATTTGCCACTAATGGGGCAAGAAGCGCTCAGACGATCCGGTTGTAAACAAGTTCAGTCATACATACATATAAACTATAACTAAAAGAATTACACCTGAAATGCCGCCAGTAACAGGAAATCTGCAGGCACAGAATTCAGTTACTGTTGGCCAAACTGAACCAGGAAGTCAGTCTGTAAAGTGTGATGGATGATTTTACCGTTCGCCTCTGTTTTCTCATCCAAATAAGTTTGTTTACAGTCTGAATGATCATCTCACTGCTAGTGCTTTTTGCCCCTTCTGTTTTTTTGTGGCCATGTATGCAGATCTCAGCAATTAACTTGGTTAGTACCATGTTTTTATTACCATTTGCAAAACAAAAAGACTGAAAATATGACCAAAGTTGTAAAAAAAACTGTAATTTTCCAGAGGTGTCAGGTACCTTTAATGACAAAAGCCTCAGCCAGCAGGCGGAGGTGGTAGATTGGCTGGTCATCCTGGGTCAGCTCCTCCAGTCCCACCCGGGCACACATTCCCTGGGCATCCCGGTAGCGACCCTGCACATAGTGCACTTTGGCCATCAGCAGCAGAGCCTCGTTCAGGTACCTGGGCTGGAGGACAAGAGGAAATAAATGGTTTGGCAGTAACTGAAGCAACACAAACAAAAGGGAAGAGATTTGTATAAAAAGCTTCTTGTGCTCTGTGCCATAATGGTTTCAGTACTTCCTTTATTTAGTTAGATAAAGAAATCTATAACTACAGGCCTGAAGGAACCAAGATTAGACTGACTGTGAGACGACCGCGACTGAGAATGGTGTTGAGGTGGCCTTTGGCCCGGGAGAGTCTGGGCTGGGTCTTGTCCAGCAAAGGTGTGGAGCTCCGCAATAGGTCCATGTTTTCCTGCAGGCACCCCTCCAGCAGCGCCTCGGCCATCAGCAGCGGCCCGTAATCATCTGGGGGGGCAGGATTGAAAAAGTCAAAAGTGAAATGAGTTTGTTGGAGAAGGTCTGAGCTCAGGGTCAGATGTCATTTATTTCTGTAGCCAAAGCAAACCTCACTCAGTCCATTAAAAACAGCATTTCCCAGCAGCTCAGGGAGAGCAGAGTCCTGAAGTCTATTTAGAAGCTACAGTTTCCATTTCCCTCATTCTTTCTTTAAATAGCTTTAACATTGTAATGATACGATAAGCACTCCACGTCCACCTACACTGAATCAAGACACTAAAGTTTACTTACGGTAAACCAACTCTGGTCTGACTGGGCCTTCTGTGTTCAGCAGTAAACCTTGTTTTTTGTGTACACACACACTCGATTAAAGCCTTCCTGTTTAGCTTTTTCATTCTGTGTCTGTGTGTTCGGATGCCAACTCCGTGAGCAGTGTTTATGTCCTGATATACTTGACATGTTTGGAAGTTAGTTTTATCAGCACAGCCAAGGTTAGACATTACCAGTGAGGGGAAGGTGAGGGATAAAGAGCAGGACGTGTCTCAGCCCATAACTACAGAAAGAGCTATTTAATGATTTCACACAAGTTGGAGCCGAGACTTTGGAAAGAGTAAGTAAGCAAGAGGTAACAGTGCTGTTGGACAGTTTGAGATCAAATGTTCTTGTTTCAATGCACACACACACTTCAGTTTTCTAAAACATTCTTTCATCTGTGATTCTCGCTGTTTTCCAGGACTCATTTTGTGACGCATTGTTGTAATTTCATCTGCCTCCTCTTCACTTAGTAATTTCCTAATTTTCATGAATTGCATTTGAACTCCCCAGAGAATAGGCAGGAAACTTGTTGCTATCAGTGATGAGTTTAACTGTGTGTGTGGAGCAATAATGATAGCACATGTGGAGCAACAGCTGTCCGGTTGAGAGTGTGAAAGTTAAAGTGGCTATAATCACTACTTTTATATTAGCAATGGATCACGTGACCCACAGAGACTTAGCAGTTTGTTTGTTTTTTAACCACAGCGTGTTTCAGCTCACTGGTTTTCCAGCCCACAACCTTATTGTTTTGGTTTAGTCTCACATCATCATCAACCTTCGCAGCTGTTTTTGTGTAAAAGCTCTAAAACCCACCGACAGATACAGTTAGCGAGTAGCTAGTTAAAATGGTGATATAGCAGGTGGCACAGTCTATCCATAGGGGCCATACAATGCCTTTGATCATACACACTCTTTCATTGTGTATATTGTGAACTTCCAGGGAGTGCCATTGTATTGTTGGAGCCATCCGGCACCCCTCTGACCCCTGGACTGACCCACTGGTACAGATGTGAGCAACTTATTATTATTGTAATCCACTCTATCTCGTTAAGAGTCCAAAGTCCAACTTACAGTATGTACAGTGCGACCCATGCACTGCAAAAAATATCCATCCTTGACGAACACTTCAGATTCATACTGAGTCTCAAAATCCTACTTTTTGCAAATCAGTTGAGACGGGGTTGATATACAGTAAATCCTCATTGTTCCCAGTGCAAATCAACTCATTTATCAAGGAGTTTCCTAAAACAACAGACAGACACAGTTAGCGACTAGCTAGTTAAAACTGCGCAGCATTTAGCACCTACAGAACCAGATATTGACCTCAAGAGTTGGTGGAGACCAAACCAAGAGAATGAATATTGGACTTACATTCAAGTCCTCCATACACACCCACACACTCAGACGATTTTGACCAGATACCAAAAATTATTTGGATGTTTAATGTTATTTATTGAGCTACTTCAATAATTTTTCTGTAAATTTTATTTCCCAATATTAAAGTAAAAAATGCTGTTTCAAAGCCTTAACATTGCCAGGAATGGAATGATTGTGGGGAAACACTGAATCCTTTACATACTGATTTATTTTTTGTGGACCTGGAAAAAAAATCAAATTTAAAGGTACTCTGTGGATTTGTAGCTGTGGCAGAGCTGCAGTCGGTGGTGTTAATGCACAAAGAAACGGACATACAAAGACAGCTAGCAAGTATGGAAGTAAACACTGGATCTTTAAAATACTAAAAAAAAAAA
>NTHP01000341.1:154279-172284 GCA_003416845.1 Oplegnathus fasciatus
AAAAAAAAACAGCTTTGCAAATGTTTTATGAGGAAGGAAATGCTTTCAACATGTTTGTTAGAGGGACACACACAATACATTTTTGAAAAGAAACTCTGAATTTAAACTTACTTTTTTGTTTACAAGAAAACTATACCATCTTAATCACTACACCATCTAACTTTAATTTATCCAAAGTAAAATACCTCCAACAATAAGGGCCCTAAGAATGCAGAGTACACCACCAATGGCTGCTTTTTACTGTTTTACAGTAGGATGGATGTTTAATTCCTTATTGCTGCCATGAAGTTCCTCTATCTCTAATCTAAAACTATCTCCTGGTGCACCCTGCCTTCCATGCACACTCATTGTCAGATCAGCTAATGTGAGCCATGCACGCACACGGTAATACCACATTGATTTAACACTTCAGTGCATGTGCAGGCAGGGAGAAACTGCTGCTCTGCACTATCGGCCAGTTATGGGCACAATAAGAGCGGACTTGCAGTCAAGTCACCTGAACCCATATTTACTCTGCGAAGGTGAGAGGTGCAGGCAGGTGCATTAGCGACTTGGCAAAGTAATGCTTTATGAGGCACAGAATGATAAGTGTGTTTGCATTTCTTTGAGCACATGCACAGTGTGGAATGATTTCAAGGGTAAAGGCAGGCAGTGAATAGTCCACTGGAAAATCTTGTTTTGCATAAGATACAGGAGGTGGTACTGTCTGTGGGCCATACAATACCTTTGATCATACACACTCTTTCATTGTGTATATTGTACACTTCCAGGGAGTGCCATTGTATTGTTGGAGCCATCCGGCACCCCCTCTCTGACCCCTGGTCTGACCCTCTGGCACAGATGTGAGCAACTTACTATTATTATTGTTGTAATTTGTGGAATCAATTTGCAGAGGTAACCTTTAAGTACAACTGCACTCTATCTTGTTAAGAGTCCAAAGTTCAACTTGTGTACACTGCGACCCATGCACTGCAAAAAATATCCATACTTGACAAACACTTTAGATTCACACTGACTCTTAAAATCCTACTTTTTACAAATCAGTTGAACAAATCTGCAAATGGGTGGAGATACTACAGTAAATCCTCACTGTTTCCAGTGCAAATCAAAGTATTTTTATCAAGAATGTTCTTCAAACTAAGTGAGACTTACTCTGGAAACAACTTCCTGAAGCTTCCCTAAAAACAAGCTGGATTCAGACAACTTTTGGCAGAATCTCCCACTTATTACCGGAGATTCAACCTGATTATGGAACTGTTTTTCTCGATGGTCATTTTTTGCAGTGTGCAGATCAGTGAGCGGTCAACCAGCCAGGAAGCGACAGGAGATACCTCAACTTCAAACCCTCCAGGTGTGTAGACCACTCACCGTCCTCGTGGAACCGCGCAGCCTGCATATGGTCGATGATCGCCGGCATCTTGTCCCACTGGCACTCGGCCCGGCAGCGCTCCAGCTCCGCTTCCAGCCGGATTTGGGTGAAGGAGACCCGGGATGCCATCGCTGCTCTGTCCCGGTGGTGACTGTACTCCCCGGACACGATGGGAGTAACTGCAGACTACCAGGAGGAATAAATATGTAATCTTTCAGCGCGGAGCGGAGGGGTGGGGTGTGGGTTACCACAGATACACAAAGTCACCAAACACAAAACCCAGAGCGGAGAAGTAAATACTTTAATACATTTTCATATGTTTCATTGTGAGGATGTTATTGTTATTATAGGAACTAATATAACTAATATAGGTCTAACACTTCATTTAACAAGGACAATATTCTTGCAATATTCAGCTGTTTTTTTACAGTCTTGCAGCACTTTCCAATGAATATTATATTTATATTTATTATTATTGCCTGCTATTATGCATAAACGGTCTTGTCACTTGGCCATGCATTAGTGACTCCTGTCAGTACAGGTGTTTTTCTTGAAACGAGTGTGGCATTATGATCTGTAGCTGCTGGAAGTAAAAGGAAGGGGGCCCTCCTCTAAAGAGCCATGTCCTTAATCTTTCCCGTTAACACTTTAACTGGATCAGGTGCGGCTTAGGAGCCAGCAATGCAAAGAAAGCTGTAGGGGCTACTCTTCTGCAGCAAAGTGTGCAGCCTAAATAAGACAGGATGCATGCACACACAGTGCTGGTTTCTTCTTTTAATAGTGTTCATTTCATTAATGAGTTCGCTGGGAGAAAAAAAAAAATCAATTTGTAATTGCTTTTGGCTTGCTCCCTGATCTGGGTTCAGCGGCACTGGCAGGCGGACGCTGGCTAACCTCCTGGCTCAGTTACAAAATAATACATCTGTCAGATATCACACTGTGACATGTAATTGCACTAAGGTTAGTACAAACCAATAAACGCGCTAGGCAGGGAGCAGAAACATGCTATTATCACACTAACCGGGGCTATTAAATGGAGGGGAACTGTGAACAAGTTGAGGAGGAAAAGGAACAATTCACTCCACCAGCAGTTAAACAAGAATTAACATTTCAGCCACAGTACAGGGTGGAAATACACTGACTACTGAGGGGGTTTACTGATGCTCTACATCAGCTACTGTATGACATAAACCACCTCGAGCCTCCTGAACAGAGATTTAGCAGCGTCATTTTCTCTCTGGAAACTTGACATTTGCTTGACACAGACCGACGCTCCTCCGCTCTCTCAGTGTAGGTGCGTCCACACCGCGCGCTCCCGTTCACTCCCGTTCAACTGACAGCGGAGCGGCTGCGTCACTCCCCCCCTGCTGACGTAATGAAAGAGTCACCTCAAAGATGTTTTTCTCTGCCAAGATAGCTCACGTCGTGAACTACCGTGTCGCCCTGAAAGTGCCATAAAGTCCTCGCAAATTACAACACGAGAAGGCGAGTATTGTGTCAGATAAGCTAAACGTTAGCTTGTGTCAGCGATAGCTCATTTACTGAAGTACGGCGACCTTACCAAACAGGAAACGTGCATTTGTTACCTACTTAAAGGCATTTCTACGTGTTATGGCTTATTACTATAACTTTAAACATTATGTTGGAACATATGCTGAGTAAAATAAAACTGTTATCCAGTTGTGGACAGCTAAAAGTAACAATGTAGTCTATTTAGCGATATTTTAGCGAATACGGACATTGGCGCGGTGTACTCTCTCGCTTCAGTTGTATAAGCTCTGATCATTTGAACCAATCACAATGAGCTGTCGTGTCCAAGCGGGGCTACGGCAAGCCGCTTGGTCCTTAAAACCTGTGACCGAGCATTGTTGCCAGTCAACTAAGAAAACAATATAACTGTCCACGGAGTCAAGTGAAGATACACATTATTTCCACGTAAGTGTTAAAATAACCTTCAAAGTAATTATATGACTGAACGTGTTGTATGGTTTGTGCATTAAACAGGCGGTGGCATTTCAACGCTGCCCTGAAAAGAAGCTCCCAGCTAGCAAATGTAATTACAGACAGCCTTTTTGCTAACGTGAACGTTTCCGTTAGTTTCCGCTCTTTTCACTAAGATAACGTCAGTTATGTAACCTCAGAGTACCTACAGCAGGTAGCTCCATCTGATAGTTTGTCAGCACATAAATCTCGCTGTTTAGCCCATTGTTGTTCTATGGTAGGTAATGTCTTTAGTTGACTCTCAACAACGTTTACATGTGACTTTTGGATATGAATGATATACATATGACTTAATTGATTTTTGTCTCCTCTGTTGGCAATATGGCGTAGCTCTCTAAAACTGTATCTAAAACTGATGTTGCTCAATAGAAGAAACAGCAAGAAGAACACCCTATATATAATTAAGAATTTATGAATGAGGGTTATTTGTTACAAACTGTGATATATGAAAGAAAAGTGTGAGGGAAAACTGAATGAAAACAAATATGTACATTTTGTGTAAAAACAGGGTGTAAAATATGATCTCCACCATAGATTTATACAAGTCTTAATTTGCTGCCTGTCTCCCCCTCTCTTTGTCTGTCTGTCTGTCTGTGTGTCTCTGTGTGTGTGTGTGTGCGCCCAGCAGAATGAGGAGTGGCAGGTGTAGAGTTCAGTGGGGGGGTCTGCTCCTCCTCCTGTCCTCCTCTCTGCTGTGTGTTCACTCTCAGGTGGATCCACAGCAGCAGCAGCCGCCGGCCGTAGAGAGTGCAGCTCACGTATCCGGCCACGGTCACGGTCGCCTGGACAAAAACATGGTCCAAGACAAAGAGTGAGTGACATCTCCACATTCGAGTAGTGCAGATACGGTTATTTGCACTGAATGGTGAACTTTGAACGCAGCCAGCAGCAGCAGCAGCAGCAGCAGCAGCAGCAGCAGCGTTCACACACTCTGTATAATCAAACACTGCAGTTCTTGACTCCTCTTTTGTCTTCCAGCCACATCATGGAGCATTTAGAGGGAGTTATAGACAAACCAGAGAAAGACATGACACCCCAGGAGCTTCAGCTGCACTATTTCAAGATGCATGATTACGATGGCAACAACCTGCTGGATGGGCTGGAGCTAGCCACAGCTATCACACATGTACACAGAGAGGTAGGTTTTTGTGTGTGTGTGTGTGACCCTAACCCAGATGAATTGATTTTACTACCCTGGACAATGGTTACTTTACAGTAATTTATTTTTAAAAATCTCCCAGTGCCCATCATGTAAACTGTGACTCATGCGTTTTGGGTCGATCACTCCCTGTTTGCTTTGTCTAAATTAGTGTGGTTGGTTTCCAGCAGCTGGAAGTAATTTGTTTTGAAGAGTCTCAAATTTGTGAAAGTTCAAGATTTAGCAAAAAGCATTTCACAGTTGATTCCTTCATCAGCTGCACTGGGTGTGCCACAGGTTTTTCTGCCCTTGTTAGATATCACTCCTCTTAACATCATGAGTCAGAAACATGTCAGACTACAGAGGCAAGACACCTTTCAAATACCTGCTGGATCCACAATGTCTAAAAATTCCACCCTTTCCTTTGCTAACATCTTTCTTTCACCTCAAAAGAAACTTTCATGATGACAGTACCTCACTTCATTAAGACTGGCCTCTTGTTCTTTTAGCTAAAGGAAAAAGAAAATGAAGCACTAGAGCAGTTAACACATTTACAGTCCAAGTTTCAAAGTTGTTTGTCACATATAATCATACAGGGTGTAATCATAGTGAAATGTATGTCCGTTAGCTCCTTCAATTGTGCAATAAGTGTAAAATAGTGTAAAATAGAATAAGAGTTATAGCTGCTGAGCAGCAGTGAGTCGGGGCCGGGCATTTTGAGGAGGAAGATGAAGAAGGAAGAAGAGGAAGACAAATGAGAAATACAGGAGGGTCCATCAGCAGAACTGTCCAGACCACAATTATCATTAAACCTTGAAGTCATGTGTCTCTAATTCACACAGCACAATGTCTAAGTAGGCATTAGCATGTTCATTCACACAGGTGGCCTCACTCTAAGACTTACGCAACCACCAGGGTTGCTACAACAGCTGTCCGTGCATGTAAAGGCAGATTTCGAACTAGTTTAAAAAATTCAATTATCAAGACAAAATTCTGAGAATTTGTGTACTTCATCTAGACAACATAGAGATGTCTGTAATTTATTTTTACAAAGATTGATTGCTCCATAAGTGACAAACTGATGTTTAAAGATGCTCTATTTCCATTGACCACAATAGTTTACATGATTGAAATCAAAATACTGTAAAAAATTCAGTTTTTGAGATACAATTCTGAAATTTACCACACTACATCTACCATGACATGAAGATTTTGTCATTTATTTTCATGAACATTGGAGATTTATTTAGCCAGAATTTGCAGTAGCTGTTTACAGAAAAACATTTTGATATACTGGCTGGATCGTTTGAGGAGGAGGAGGAGGACAGTCTGAATTGGTGTCAATTGAGCAGAAAATGTGGGAGGAGATAGGTTTAATTAGTTTTACAGTTTCTGAGAAAAACAGAGTGATGGACTTCATAATTCCTGCCAGCTCGAAGCATCTGAACATTTCTGCTCCCTTGGGCCTACATTTTGGTGAAAGTTGCAAAGTGGTGGCACATACGGCTGATTCGTTTTCAAAGTTTTATACTTTAGAGGTTGCTGTAGCGCCACCATCAGGACTACTAGCCCACAAAGCCAGTTGAAGAAGTTTGGCATAGGACTGGACCAATGTGCAAAGTGTGGTTTATTTTTATGCAGGGAAAGCAGATTTCCTAGTAAGAAGAATAATTCCAAGGGGGACCATCAGCTGAGCTGCCCGGCCCCTAATAAACAATAAAAATAAGTAATGAATAATAATAATGTTAACTATAGTAACTAACTTTGATTAATAAGTAAAAATAGTAATATTAGTGAGGAACCTTAGACTGTTTGCTTTAAGCAGCACTTACAACACATCACATGTTGCTGTTGTACACCTGGCGAGTGAAATTGCCCTCATCACACCCCGTCAGTGTGCACACTGCAATATGCAGTTATGACACAAGGTCGCACGTTACAAAAAGCAGAAACCAGAGCCAAAAGAGAGAGGGGGGCGAGCATAAAGCAAAACCAGCCTGAGCAGTCTGTGATGTTCTGCACTTTGTGATTTGACACAGTTTTTATTTAAATAGTGTAGCTTTAAGTTCTTTATGAATAATATCTGTTGTTGCACATACATAAAACATCTACATGAATGTTTTATTCTTGTTTCTATCTCAGGAGGGGGGAGAGAACAGCCAGCCAATGAAAGAGGAGGACCTCATTACTCTCATTGATGATGTTCTGAGGGACGATGACAAAAACAATGACGGCTATATAGATTACGCAGAGTTTGCCAAATCGCTGGAGTAAGATGTCACCTGAACACCGACGTTCTTCATGTCCACAGCAACAACAACACCAACAAAGAATCTGCAGAGAAGAGAAGTGAAGCTGGGAAGCTGCCGCCCAGCTGTCTAGAAAACCATCGTTTCATCTTTGCTTTCTCTCTCACGGGTGATCAATCAGGGTTATTGGTAATTTATGAAGTTCTGGAAATTTTTGTACTTTCTAAGCTTGTGATACTTCTGTTTCTCATGTAATATCCAAGCTGGTAGCAGCAAAACTGGTTCAGCCAGTAATTTAATAAGCAACAAAACAGGAGGAAAACAAAATGCCCCCCTTTTTTAGTTTGACTCTGGCGTATGGGTACACTTGCAGTGACATTTCTGCACCTTCTAGTTTTGTAGGTTGCTTGAAATCATGGCATTTTTAAAGGGTCAGTTCACCCAATATCACTACATTTTACTCCTCATGATACACAGTGGATCTATTCTTCTCTGCGGTGACTTCTGCCAAAAGCCTGTACAATAAAAGACCAATACTTTCACTGGGAACTACAGCTATCAATGAAAACTGTCCACACTGAGGTCTGTGAACCACCCAGAGTAACTTGGACATTATTTCATGTCATTCTTTTGATGCATTCATCATCACAAATAAAATTCCTCCATTGTATTGGCATGGTAGCAGAGGTCTGACAAACCAAACCAAACCAAAACTATCTGCATGGCTACTGTAGGGGAAAGTGAGAATATATGTCCTGTGTAAGTTTTGTAGTTTTGGGTGAATTGGCCCTTTTACAGGAGCTCCATAGTGTATACTTACTGTGATAGCTTCTGAACAGAGTGCCATCACTTTAAGTGGACTACAGTTTCCGTTTAAAACTGTGTAGTGTGCATGCTGGACTCAAGCAGACACACACTCATTTGCATTAACACGCTGTTGCTGTGTGACACTCAACACGGTGGACCAAATGATTCCTTCTGTGAATCCATTTCATCTGCTGCTCGTGATGAGGATGAGACAAACAGGTCGTTCTCATCACTCTGGAAAGTGGCCTTGACTTGCTCACATGTACAGCATACACCATAATGTAGTGTGTGTGTGTGGAGAGTGGAAAACCTTGCTGAACTGATTTAGGTGACTGAAGTTTATTTTGTAGGGAAACTCAAGATTACAGGCAGGACAACACGATATATTGAACGTTGCCAGCAGAGACTCGCAGCACAGTGGCACGTCTGCGCCACATGTTTCTCCCTGAGGTTGTATTAGCTGTTGTTTTCATTAAGATTACCACAATCGTATGAGCCAATCACCACCATTTTCACTGTAGTCTGTCAGCCAGCAGATACTTGACATAAATCTAACGTCATAGAGTGAATGTAAAGCAGCAACATACTGCTGATTCTGTATCACTGGATAAGCTAGACTTAAAGCACACTGATTGACGCTGCTGCCACTGCAGTTGTTTAAAAGCTGGCTTAACTTCAAGTAAAGCACTTGTCATAAACCATCGAACACGACACATGTTTGCTTCAGATCATTAGCTGCCTTTAAAACAGATATGGACCAAACATGTCAGGTCTCTGTTTGTTGAGTCCATCTGTGATTCTTTCTAAAGTATGATTTCGTATGGATGAATTCTATATTTTTGCCATCAGTATTGATTCTTCAATCAATTCAGGTTGTTGAATGCAAATATTAAAAAAAGAAAAACTGAAAGCAGAACAGATGCAACTGTGTTGTCTCTGGGATGTGAAATATTAAAAACTCTAATCTACAGACTTTGACTTGCGATGTTTTTTTAAATCAGTTGTGGTGTGGAGTCCCACCACATTCATGAAATCACATTTAAAAGTAATATGCGAGAAAATCTTTATTTATTTAGATGTACTGAAAAGGTTGTTAGACAATCAAGTTTCACATAGAGTACTGTGTCAACTGCTCAAGAAACTAGATTAACATTTCCCCTTAAATGTGTAAGATGTTGCAGAGTACAACACGTGCAGCACAGCAAAAAAAGAAAGAAAATGTGTGTGTGTGCACCCACAGTGCACTCCCTGTTAATATTAGCAGTGCATGTTGAGGAGAACGGTATTGAAGACAATTGAAAGTATATTTTAATACAAGTGTATGGGTACAAATAAGGGTCAATAAGAGTTTGAGCTTGTGAAATTATGCTCAACAATAATTCAGTGGCCTGTGGTTGTATTTCATGATCGTTCGTAAACCTTTTAAAAACAGAATGTGAACATGTAGAATCACATACATCAACGGTGAGGTTACACCAGGTACTCAAAGTTCCTGTACTGTGTATGACACTGAAGTTACTTATACAGCCAAAATCAGGGCCAGAATTTTTACTTGTAACTTAAGTGTGTGTCTGCAACAGCGGTGTGTTCGAGTGCTGAGTTTCACGCACAGTTTTCTGTTTTCCGTACTCAGATATTGCAGAGTCTGTAGCCTCACCGCTGATACAAATTAAATTAGCTAGCATGTTACTTAAATGTAGAAGAATGTGAAACACAGTGTAGATGAAAAGGAGCATGCATGATCACTCAGTGTTCTGCAGCTGAAGCTCAGAATAACTTGTATGTAATATTTGACTTCTTAGCTCCAGTGAGAGGCAGGGTCCAGAGGCTGCATGGAGGCCAGTGAGAACATGGGTGAGGTGAGGTTGCTCCTCAGCGGGCTGTACCAGTCTTCATGCTGCCGCTGGGTGGCTGGCGGTGGTGGGACGTTGGGGCAGGGGCACTGGCTGACCGGGCCCGTGTGGCGGGAGTACGCCCCGGAAGGCAGCATGGGGGAGAGGTGGGGGATGTGAGCCAGGGGCTGGGTGTAGTACTGCCGAGCCATGCTGGACGGCTGCATGTGCATGCCTCCAAGCAGTGCCCTGTGGCCCGGCATCACACCCACTGGGAGAACTTTCTGCAAGGCCCGCTCCTGCTTCCGCTGTTTGGCTCTTCTGTTCTGAAACCAAACCTGCTGAGACAAGGACCGAGTAGCTGATACACCTTGATACAAGTCACAGCTGCACATCCTGACTGTCAGAAAGCTGAAGGTGTGAGAGAATTGTAATTTGAAGGCGTTCCCACCTGTATGCGAGCCTCATTGAGCTTGGTGATGCGGGCCAGCTCCTCTCTGTAGTAGATATCAGGATATTGGTTCTGTCCAAAGGCCACTTCCAGCTGTTCCAGCTGCTTATGGCTGAAGGTGGTGCGGTGGCGTCTCCTGGCTGGGGAGGGGTAGGCCCTGCTCCGCCTGCCAAGGCTGGCAGCCATGGAGGTCTCACACAATGAACCCTTCCTCACCGACTCTCCTATATCTGTTTTCAAGAGGAGGAAAACGAGTTTGAGGCTTTGCGTGGAGGCTGAAAAGACTTCTACTTTTTTGGAGACAATTCTCCAGCTCCTGTTTCTTGACCTTCTTGGCATGATACAAAAAAGTGGCCCTTAACTTGTAAGGGCGCATTTCACCAATGACTGTCTCAAAAAAGAGGGATTACTCCGACTTTATGGTTCCCACTGCCATCAGGCAACCTGAGAGCCACAGAGCTTTAGCTGCTAAAGACAAGCTCGTGAGAAAAAGATACCAGAAACTGGGGGATTTGACCAAGATTATTACCACAAAGTGACTAATCTGACAAATTGGTGGTCTGAGCTGACCTTGTCTGTTCACATCATGGTGGTTAGAGGAGAGACCGAGGAGGCTGATTTGATGATGGGTCTTAAAATTGTGTTCTTACTGACAAAGACTTTTTTCTCTTACTTATTTTTAACAAACCTGGTTATATATTCATACTGTTTCATAAAAAAAGCTTTGAATACTGTCAAAGTAAACATTTTATATTGTTAATTGGCTACTTGGTGACTAATACACTATTAGGACCAGACCAATAGGAAGTAGAGTTTTTTTAGGGCTAGAAGTTGAATGTTAAAGCAGCGAAGAGACAGCATTTTTTGCTGGAATTCAATGTTAAACTGACATTGTTAAATTTAACAATTTGTTTTTAATTCCTCTAAAAACTCTCATAAACAGCTAGACCATCATGCATCACTGTAACTTTCTATTGGTTGAATGGTAGGAGACCAACACTGCATTAAAGTAACTTAAATAATCAATTTACAAGAAACATTAATGAAAACATGCAAAAGTAAAAGAAATGGCAAAAAGATAACATTTTATTGTAGGTCTCTCTGTTGCTGTGGTTGTAGAGGAAACATCATCACTGGTGGCCTGATAATAATAAACAGACTAATATAATGACTAAAATCATTTTTACATAAAGTGTATTTTTGGACTCACCTGCACTGGAGCTGACAGTAGCCATATCAGAGTAAACCTCTGCACAGTCCTGGTGGCTCCTCACTGCATCTCCTGCTACCTTCACCTGGGCCATCACTGCTGCTGTGCTCACTGACGGGACAATCTGCACCGTCTGATCCCCCACTCAGACACAACTGACCCTAAAGTCACATGGCGCGCCCATGTCCCACCCACCTGGTTTACCTGGGTGAGTGTCTGCGTCAAGAACCACAGTGGAGTGGCTACTGGGACCGTACATTTCCAAGGGTCTTACACACTGTTGTCTTTATGTTATGTTGATATTAGGTCAAGTTCTACTGTCTGACTCTTACACTGTATCAGAAAGATGTGATGTAATTAGCTTTTTGGTGTACCCACCTCCTCCTCTGCTTCTCCTTTAGTGGATTTCCTACATTTTCCATCTACCTGGACAAGTTTGTGAAACATTGGGGTGTGTCCAATATCTTTGTTTTATCTATTTTCCATCTAAAAATGGATAGTGTCATACATAACAAAGTAGACCCAGACATGATCAGTAGCTGGTATTTTAAAATAATCTTTTATGGTAGATATTTCCTTTGATTGCAGGTCAGACAAACAGTAGTTAAAAGTGAACTTCCTCTGTTTTAGTTATAGATATAGACATACATATCTTTTTGTTGTTGTTTATTCAATAGAGACAAATCTGCATCCCGTCCCTGGTTAAAGAAACAAATGAAAAAAAAAGATTTTGGCTAAAAAACAACAAAACTGAACAGAAAAATCTTAACGTGCATTTAAATGCACGCGTCTACTGTATGTGTTTATGTGTATATACACTGTACATCAGCGGTGCAATGTAACTGAGTACATTTACTCAAGTACAGTACTGTGCTTAAGTACAAATCTGCGGCACTTGAACTTTATCTGAGTATTTCCATTTTATGCTACTTTATACTTCTATTCCACCACATTTGTACGGGAAATATTGTACTTTTATCTGACAGCTACAGTTACTGGTTACTTTGCAAGCACGTATAAAACACATGATGAGTTTATAAAAGATGATACACTGGTACAGATTAAACTGCCCAACAGTATATAAAGTAGATAAAGTTAGCTCCACCTCCACCAGCTCAACTCTGCACTGAAATGCTAAAATGTTTCTCACTTGGTAATTTAGTAATAATTTTACTAATAATTTAGCACTAATTAAACAGTAACATAATATATAATAATAATATAACAGTAACAGGGACCATTCTGCTGCATATTGAGTACTTTTTGATACTTTAAGTACATTTTGCTGACAACGCTTCTGTATTTTCACATTGTGGTATTACTACTTTACCTAAGTGAAGGACCTTAATTAATAAAGGACCTACTTCTTGCACCACAGTCGTATATGTCTGCATTTGCGTTGACACGTGAGTGTAGACATGTATGTGTGAGAGTGTGTATGTTATGTTCGCATACATGTATGTGTTCACAACTTTGGGGTCGTTCAGGCCATTATCGCACTTTAGTATTAAAGAGTTTAAATTCTCACTGCATTTTAATTCAGGTGTGTGCCTTTTACAGAACATGATAGCTGAGTGAAAATAGTTCTTTGTATTGGAATTCATAAGTTGCTGCTCATGCTGTCATATTTTTGATCAATTCATAGATTTGTTTCTGGTGAGATGCAACTGCCTATGAGACCACCAGGTGGCTCTGTTATGTCAGGCTGTGTCACAGAGACAAACTGAAAACGGAATAACAAACCGTGCATATGCAAAAGGCAGTATCTTTATCCGTCTATATTTTGACAGGGGCTGAGTGTGGAGACCACCCAGCTGAGTACACGCCCCAGTCTTCCACAAACACAACCCCTCTCAGGTCAGCTCCTGCATTTGCTTCGCTGCATCTTGACTGACAGGGCACCCCGTCGGCTGGACTAACTCAGCTGAACTCCTGTGTAACCTCCAGGGACCCCAGCTGCTATCAGTTCCCATAATGCTAAACCCAGAGAGGAATGACGCTCTCACTCTGAGGTGGACACTAGGAAAAGACCCACTAATGTCCCACTCAGCACTGAGTCATGACAGGGTAGCGTGGAAGGCGGCTCACATAGTTGGAAAGCAGCAGCTGGCTTTTTATCAGGGCTCAAACAAGACAGTAATTCATCATGGACTATATTTGTTGAACAATGCTATTTGCTTGTGTGTGTACATCCATATAGTGGCAGTAATGTGTACTTGGAAAACTCTGCATGTGTTGGGCGCATGCAGCTTATGCAAGGAGGCTAGTTACTAGATCAGATTTGAATGTCTTATAGTAGTGTGTGTTTGATAGTGCTGAATTCTGAGTAGTCCCTCTCCTTCTTGTGTAACAAGCCTGTCATATCATGAGCCATTTGACCCGAGTGATACATGTGATTCCCAAGAACCAGTAAATCAGAAGTTCAAATGCAGACAGGAGATGTGTCACACTGATACAGTAGATTGCCCCCCTCTCACCTCGGTCCAGTATCCTTGCCAGGAAACTGTAATAGACAGAGTGAAGTGATTGAATGACCCATGACTCTTCTACGTAAGATTTCTCTGGTTGAAATTACAAATTACCCTTGAGATTGAACCAACTTTACTGTAGATTCCTTGAGAAAAGTCCCTGGCCTTGTTCTGGGCGCTTTACGCAGCAACATCTAATTTGATTCCTTGTGACACGTCGTCTGCGAGGGCCAAGTCCTGTGTGTGCTGGAAGAGCTTCCATCTTTCCTGCACTGTGTGTGTGTGTGTGTGTGTGTGTTTGTGCACGGCTGCCAAGTCCTCCACGGATCCAATATTCAGCTCACATGTTTCCTGTCCCAGACAACAACTCAGCCACAAACCCCCCAGCAAAGCACACTGAGCCTGTCTGTGTGTCCTGTCTGTACCTCCACTTCTGTCAGTCTCCCTAATAAATACTATATATATCAAAAGTTAATCATTTACCAGTCTTAAAATGTATTATCTTCTTATTCATCTTCAATATAAAGGTTTGGAGGAGGTTGGTTTTGAAACCAGTGAAGTTATCTCATCTCACTGACAGGATTTTTGCACTTTTGAAAAATGAGCAACGGCTATTACGTTGGTTCAACGTATAGAATTTTTATATCTCAAAATCAAGACCATATTTTCCACAGAAAGCCCAGACTTCCTGTCTTCCTGTCTCAAAGTGGATGTTACCATATGTCCTCTTCTTCGCCCCAGATGTCGGTCCAAAGGAATCTGGTTAAAGGCAGAAAAAGCATAAGATGAACATTTGCCATTAAAGTAGTGGAACTGAAGTCAAATCTGGACTGGTAAAATAAGTAAGTAAAGTAAGTTTCTGTTTATTGCCATAAAATGATTCTCATTTGTGCTATAAAGCAGTACAGCAGTTTTTCCTGCAAAAAAACAGGTGGCACACCTGGTGGGTTTATGGTCCACATCTTTACTGTTATGATTCACTCTCACCGTTCTCATCAGCCGAGTCTCTAGATGCAGCAGGCAACTGTTGTCAGGAAAATATCATTGATAAACACACTGTACAATCAGCAGACAGGCAACGTTTGTGTCTAAGTGGTGAACATAGTGGATCATTAAGCAGCTAAAGAGCCAGATATTTCTCTCAGGAGCTGGTGGAGCCCAAAAGCAGAGCCAAAAGAAGAGTGAATAATGGACTTACATTCACCAGGTGGCCAGAAACATGACTTACAGGAGGCTAATACTAGATCAGATCAGAATGTCTTATAGTAGTGTGTGTTTGATAGTGTTGAATTCTGAGTAGTCCCTCAACTTTGGCCAGAAACATGACTTACAATAAATGCTAAGTTGCTCTACTGAGGATCTACTGAATGTGAAAATAAAACAACTGTCTGCTAACAAGTTTGACATGATCTTAAAAAGCAGTCTTGTGTTCACAGCTCAGTCCGCTGCCCCCAAGTGGACAAAAAAAATCAGTTAATGCAGGTTTAACTAACATGTCAAGAGTGACATTTTGCACTGCAACTGCCAATTTACACACACTTGTTTACACTTCTTATATCTATCCTCAGAAGTACCAGCACTTATATGGAAGTAATGTGAAGTCATTGTACAAAAAGCCAGTTCATGACACTTTAATCTAAATTTCCTTTAAAAAGTGCCTCAATATGTGTTTCCAGTGGAAATGCATTGCTTAAAGGTCACGATGTACTTACAACAAAAAACACTTACTTTAGCATGAACCACAAACTCATTGCTGCATATAACTTCGGGAATTTTTTCTCCAGCTTTGTATTGTTCTTAGCTTAGCATGTTAGCATGCTAACATTTGCTAATTAGCACTACACACGAAGTACAGCTGAGGCTGATGGGAATGTCATTCGTTTTGCAGGTTTTTGGTCATAAACCAAAGTAACTGGACAAAATGAAATGTTGACCTGATGGTGGTGCTAGATGGAAAGTTAAAGGCTCACCAAAGTTATTACAATTCATCCTTGGGGGACACTAATGTCCAAATTCCGGGACAATCCATCCAATAGTATTTGAGACATTTCAAAACCGCAAATTTGCACCACATGGTGGCACTACAGGAAAAGTCCAGCGATCACCAAAGTCATTAGGATTTGTCATCTGGGGACCATGAAAGTCTGCATTCAATTGTTGAGATATTTCAGTCTGGACTAAAGTGGTGGACTGACCAACACACTAATAAACCACATTAACGTGTCTCAGTAGGATGTTGAGGGATGTCCAACAAGTCACTCCAAAATCTGGGGAGGCAGGCAATGATTTGCCTGTTTCAGTCAGACAGTAGTGGACATTTGGAGGCTAATGCGCCTTGTTTTATCTGCAAACATGTCCTTTATGCTTGAGCGCACTACATGATACATGAGTACACAGAAAACATACAGCACATACTACCAATGCACACACTGAGCTATCCCCGTGAGCCACATGTGGATAATGCAGCACAAACTGACAGCTCGCAAAGAACAAACTTTGGCCCTTTTCTGTTCCTGTACGTTTATCTTTCCATCTTTCTATTAATAGGCTGCAGCGAGGGCCAGACGACGTGGAATCTTCTGGAAGCATCTATCATCTGTGAGTTGTTGTGCATGGTGTGTAAAAGTGGTGAACGGGACAGGAGATGCAGGGATGTCTGGAGGGAGGCTAAAGCATTGCTTCAGATTTCCTTTTATAGGAAAGTACAACAAATATATAGCAAGTTGTGTTGGTTTCATCAGTGACACGAAGAGTTCTTCTCACTACAGAGATCATTAGCAGGTTTGATCGATGCAGCATCCAGTATGCCCCACTGAATGTCTCATTGAGCTCTGAACTAATATCTGAACTTGCTCGTTGTAATTCAATCTGCACAAGAGTCGGTAAAATGTGAATATTGTAGATACAGATCAAGAACTTTGGAGGGAAGAACTTTCTTTTCTCACTTTCACTTTCTGTCTTACAAACGCACACAGACACACATCAGCTGCAGAGCACACACACGCCTACACAATTTGATACAGCACACACACGTACACACTTACACAACGCATACAACCCCACCTCTCCTACAATGTACTCGTAAGAAAATAACATACAAGTCATATTACACTGGGTGCTCAGTTTCAAACATCACACACACACACATGTGCCCTGGGTGCACACAGGCCTCTGTGTGGTTGTGGCCGTGTCCAGTATGGACACATAGAGGAAATTCTTCCCTCCCAATTTCCCGGGACTGAACTGGGAGTGACCTGGTTGGCAGACACACAGCCCCGATGGAAGGAATGTAACTCAACTCCCCCCGCCTCACCCTCAACAACCCCCCCTTATCCATCCAGCAGTCTGCTGGCCCAGCTGTGTGAGGACAGAGAGAAACATACTGTAGGATGAGAAGGATGTATTCTATCTCTCACTATACTTTGGTGAATATTCATTTTTGAGTAGTCTGTGGCGTTCAGTGTGTAAAAGATTCATCTCTGTCACTGAAGCGCAGACAGTCTAATACATATGGGGTTTTTTTTCTTGTGCAACTCAGAAAGTACTTCCAGTCCCACCAAAACAATAAACATAAGAGTAGCAACATTTGGAACAGAGACAACAGGGCAGCAACAAGAGTTAAGAAGTGAAAACAGACACGGGAATAACAAAAGGCAAGGAAACAAACTCGACAATAAGAACAGCAAAAATAAAGAGAAACAAAAGCAACCACATAATCATTCATAAGTGCTAACACCAATACACAACAGCACAAACAGTAGCAGAAATAGCATGTTAAGTTTAGCACTAAGGTCAAAACAAAGCTAATGTTAATGTTAAAGCCTAATATTCACATCAAATGAAAGTTATCATATAAAACATCTGACTTGTAAATACAGCTCACATCATCATCCAAGAGGTAATTAGGAGTGCAGATATAGCTCTAATTAGCTCTAAATTAGGTTCCAATACCCTAATTTAAAGCTAATTTGCCAAATGGATACTATTTCTACCAATACGTGACCGACTCTGTCTGACATAACTGACTCATGTGTAGCTGTGTGAAAGTGTGTTACCCCAGAAATCCACTGCGTCACGTCCCAGCTCCGTCACGCCTGCTGGAGATCATCCACTGCAATTCCACCTGGTGTGCCAATGGCAACTGGTTGTGTGAGCGGAGCATCTCCCAGAGCAGCTCACGTCTCTGAGCCTGTAATTAAAGGTGTAGTCCACAATTCTGGAGAAAGCTTGTTGATATTTGAACTCAACAGCCAAACAAATACACCCCTCCCTTCAGTGCTCCTTCAAACTCATGCGAGTAACGCACAGCATTAGTTTGTCCTGTACGAGCACGAGTTGTGACATATTATACTCAAGTGTTTAGTGGAAACGCGGCTAAAGCATCAGTATTTGACGACCTGGGTTGGTGGCTCTACCCGAGACGCTCTGTTTGTTTCCCGTTTACAGAGCCAGGGCTGTGTATGAACACCGGACTGTTTTT
>NTHP01000341.1:188860-203740 GCA_003416845.1 Oplegnathus fasciatus
CCAATGCGTTACATTAACGCACATCTTTTGGACTTATCTTTGCACACTGCATATATTCTTTATTGTTCAACTGACTTTAATTACTGTGAACTCTTGCACATAATTGGCAAATATTTTGCACATCATATATAAATCTGTACAGTTCTTTCATTTAAATAAGCCATATTGTACATATTGTCTGTGTCTATATCTTTATTTTATTTTATAATATCTTATATATCATATTTTTTATTGTCTATTTTATATATTTAAGCTATGCTTCTGACTCGCAGTACTATGTTTATATGTCATGCACCAATATATCAAGTCAAATTCCTTGTATGTGCAACCTACTTGGCAATAAATTTGATTCTGATTCTGATTTATTATTGATTTATTATTTTCATATTTGTGGCCATCATTTGCCAGCAATTTATCCCAGTTATTCAAACCACTTCATTTGGGGATGAAGCTGAAAGTGAGCATGCCCATAATGTCTGTAATTATCCTGCATTGTACAGGAAAACTGTAAGTGCGCACAATTATGGTAAATACAGAAGGTCAAATTTGAACCGTGAAGTCGGTCTGTAAACTGTAATGGATGTTTACAATGGACAGTTTGGATAATAAGGGTATTTTTGCCCCCAAATTAGCTTCTCTGGCTTGGGGCTTTGTTTAAACGACAAGGCTGGCGATATTCTACATTTTTGTTACTGTCAACAAATCCAATGAAAAGACCCAAAGCAATGACGTGCTTGTTCGTGTCTCCATACTCAGCCTGTTTATGGCTCTCAGAAGTGGAGCCCATTCATTCTGAGGATGCAAATCTTTAAAAACACAAATAACACAAATATATACGTTTCATGTTTAAAAAAGGCTAAATAATTTCCTAAAACAGCTGGCAACTGTAGTTTCTAAACAAACAAACAGAGGTAAATAATGCATTTGTTGGCGACTAAGTTCAGCTGCATTTGGTGCTCTAGTGAGTATTTGGGTCAGCAGGACGGTGTGTGTTCCTGGTAATGAAGGAACATGTCACCCAGTGGGGCTCACTGATGTGTTTTTAATAGTTTTTGGATAACAATGGAGTTCTAAGGCACAGAGGAACAACATATATCAGATTCACAGACAATACTTGTTAGTACGATCAACTCATTGATATTTGATGATGAAAAATTAGAATAACACCAGACTTACCTTGTAAAATCTGCATGATCACCTGACTGCTCCTGTTTCTGCCCCGTTAGACTTCTTTATAGCAATTTCAACATGTTCCCAAATCTCAGTAATTACAGTAACTTGGTGAGTATCAAGTTGTTATTATTTGGAATAGTAACAATGTTGTCATAACAATGGCAAAAACTACAAAAATAAGACCCAAGTTGCAATAATCCAGAATTATCCTTCATTATTATCCCTTAAATCGTACAGCTCAAGAGAAATAGCATGAAGTCTGCACATCTGCTTACAGCATTGGACAAATCAAATGTTTGAGTCAGATTACCTTGGAATAATTGGGTCGATAGAAAAGTTGTGACCAGAGGTCAAAGGTACAGATCTGCAGATGCCCTGGAGCAAGTTACTCAACAGGCAACAGCTCCAGTGGAGTTGCTCAATGACCTGAGGTTGTTTGGGGCAGCTCACATGCAGGATGTGAAGCCGAGCTTTGCTGAGAAAAGAGCAGGAAGCTCCAAGAACCTTTTCTAGTGAAGCAAAGATTATAAAAAACTTAGCTAAAATTACTTTAAAATTCCAGTGAAGCAAACTATTGCCATGCTTGATAATAGAGGTTCTGTATAAAGCAAAAGTACTGAATGTGGTCTACACAACATCCTGGTAGAGTCAGTCGGTTGGAACCAGTTTTCTTAAAAACAAACAACATTTAGATAAGAAAGAGGTGGTGTACAAGTTTTATAGAAGCGGAGTCAAAGTGAAAATATTCACTAAAAGTAGCATAAAAGTCGTGCACAGTGCTTGACTTAAAGTAATGTAAACATTCCTTTACAACATCCCTTCCACATCTATAATATGTCAAAGAAGATCATTCAAAACCACAGAAGCTCATATATGATGTTTATATCCCTGGAGCAGAGTTACATGTGTCATAGTAGCCAGGCAAAATAAAACATGTCAGCAGCATGTAAACAGCATATGGGGGCTTAGGACCAGATCTGCCAGAGAAAATATGTCAACACATTAACAAAACTAGTGAACCTTTCACAACCTGGGTGGGTTGTGGTCATATAGCTGGTGCCCAGTGGTGTGACAACAGCTGTGTGAGTCACTGGGAAACAGAGAGAGGGGCCAGTGTCACAGTTAAGTAGTGATTCAGCCCCCCCTGCTCGCTCTAGAAGAGACCCTGGGGCCTGGATGAAAAGCCTCTGGGCTCCTTTGTGGTCACCCCTAGCTGATTGCTCTTCTGGGAAAGCCGGATCGGAAAGGAAACCGCAGAACAGCCTTGTTTCTCACTGTCTTGTCTTGATCTCCTCTCGTTCTCTTTGTCTTTCTTGTTGTTTCGCTCCACGCCTTGCAGAGAGCATGACGGTAAGGGGACAGAGCTGCTGATGCTTTTCATTGTTCAGGCTGTACAGGGTCTTTTTGCGTTGCATCAGTGTGGTTACAGTTATTAACAAATGATTTATTGATTGGTATTGAATGATTTTTTAGCACTGCCACAGAAGCGTGGCTTTAAGAATGGCAGTCACTTGGGTATTCAGTCGGTTTAAAGCTGCTCTAATCGATATTTTTATATTTATAATGAGGCAGATGACTATGAGTAATGTGAAAGGTATCACATGTAGTGATGAACACACAGAGAATTATCACCCGACTCTGAAGTTCCCCTCAGCTCTACAGAACTTTTTAGCGTCTTTCAGCTCATTGTTTTGGTTTGACGACCCACAACTTTACTGTTTTGGTTCATTCTCACCACTCTCATTAGCATCCTTTATGTCAGTATTGTGTCAACAGCTCATTGTGCTGCACAAAAGTGGTCCAAAAACGAATCATGGCAGATTTAAACCACTTTGGTCTATTTGCAAATTGTAAAGGCTGCTAGCACGGCTTTAAACTCAAGGTGTCAGTATGCTTCAAGCAAATTAGGTTGTACGACGGGGTGTCGGTTTAAAGACAAATGTATTTATACCAGTTTCAAATGATCAAATGAGCTTCCTCTCGGCTGCATCACATTCTACTGTTTGATGTTGCACTTGGTTGTACACGTGAAAAGTTATGTAAGTAGTTCTATGAGGAATTAAAACGAGAGACCTTGAGAGAGAAACCCTGCAAACGTTCACACCTCTCCACACCTGGTCAATCCTTCCTTAAGAAGGCGCGCTTGTCGGATTGTCTGACGGAAAGTTACATTTCCGACGCATGCCACCGGAAACAGGGTTTCTGTAGCTGTTAAGGTCCAACAAGCACTTTGTTTGAAACATACTGAGGCCCATAGTCTTGTTTCAAACTCTGTGGTGCACCAGATAAGAGGGGTGTAGCTGAGGTCCAAAGACAGTTAATTGACTTATTTTGTTCCATTTCAGAAGTCATGTGACATCTCTGAATCAATCCAAGATGCTAAACGAGTGCTCAAAGTGTTTTTTTGAAATTGTCATTTGACCCCAGGCTGGAGGTAAATCTGTCTACTACGGGACTGATTTATACTCATAGCATCATATGTGGTATACCATTATGTGTGGTAGCTTTGCTGTGCATGTTTATGTTTTACTTTAGCCGTCTCGTTAACACGAAAGCAGGCAGTTCTTTTTTCAATATCTACTGGAGAACTTAATACTCAGAGGATTGGAGCAGCTTATTCATAATTCAATTAATTAAAGAGCAACCAGTATTCCCAATGCCAATGACCCAGGCAGTACCCCGCCATAAGAAAATACAGCTCCACCGCATGTCCCATAGCTCTACCACAAGGCCTATCTGAACCCATCGCTCGCCTGTCTTGCTGCCTCCATAATGGTGCACCAGCCACCACAGAGGCCAAAGCTCCAGCTCCAGGCCCCATTGCTCCTCCACCACACTGCCTCTGCCTGCACGGGGAATGAGGGATTAAATATAATGCTCGCATGTCAAGTCTGCAACGCAAGAGAAGGAGCGAGGAGGAAGGAATTTGTCAGAACTCCATAAACACATACATGGATTCAGCTCCCGATGCCAGCGCTCCGTGCGAGGAGAACTTTCCGGAGGCTCGCTGAGCGACGGGGAGGCCGAGGGTGAGAGTAAGCAGGGCTGCTGAGCGAGCCCAGGGTTTACGCAGAGGCCAGCCAAGCAGCAATGATACACTGCACTGGAGGAGAAGGACACGGGGGAATGGGAGAGAAGAAAAGCGGTAGAAATGAGAGCAGAGAACCAGAAAGAAAGGGAAAGAAGAGGATAGATTGCACATACTAAAGCCCTAGAATCTGACCTGGATATGTTCAGAATCAAAACATTCCCCTGATATGTGTATGTGTCTACATATATACATACATATAGAATGAGACTGAGATAGAATCAGGGAGGGAGACAGTAATGGAGGAGGAGAAAGAGTGAAAGAGGGGGGGAAAGAAAGAGGAATTAACAGGACATGCCCACTGAAATTTTCCAGTGTCTCTGCCAGAGAACAACAGCAAAAAAAGAGGTCAGTCCAGATGCCGTTCACTGACTGTTCACATGTGGTCCAACTTCTCTGGAGCAGAGGGGTGGAGAGACTGACGAAGAAAAGGGGTGTCGAAGGAGAAGGAGGAGGATGGGGGGGGATATAAACGGGGCGGGGGTTGGCTTTAATCAGATTATGTGAAGCAGAACCTGGACTACATTTGGCTAGCAGATGTTAGACAGGTGGGGAGTCAACTTTCCAGGAGGTCTGAAGGGGGCAGAGGTCATGAGGTGAAGCTGCCACTTACTGTAACCTGTTCAGAAGCTTTTGTGATAACTATCCAGCTGTATCAGATCCAGTCGGAGCTGAGTTATTGATCAATAAATTTGACAAGTAGCGAGACAAGACAAAGCTGGAAAACGGACTGATGGATCTTTGAGCCCCTGTAGCTGCCTCTGCTCTTCTGCGCCAGATGATTGTGCGATTGGCCTTGTTGCTCTTGGCTCAGTCGGTGGAAGAGGAGCAGCCTCCGGGCCGGCCCTCCTCAGCCCTCTCAGCCACTGGGAGGTGAGCTCTGCCGTGGGTGTAAGATACTGTCGGGTGGATATATTTCTGCAATGAAATATGGATGTAAGCCTTGTGCGAGCGCGCGCCCGTCTGTGTACGTGCGTCCGCGTAAGGTTAACTGGAGGTCAACGCTCACTTTGCCGCCACAGACTTGGCGGCACTCCAGAGTTGGAAAAGCAGCAGCAGTGTCTCTCACTCACCGTCCTATCCCTCCCTCTGCGCTCTTCCTCCTCATCCTCCTCTTCTTGCCAGTGTTACTGTAGTTTGCGTGCAGATAACACGCAGGGAGCCATGTGGTGTGTATCTGCGTTGAGCTCTGGGCTTAGCACTGTGGGAGTGAGGAGAAATGCGGGCTCAGAGCACGAGAAGTGAAGGAAATGAAAAGCCTAACTAGTTCACAAGTGAGACAGGAGTCAGACGAGCCCAAGAAAATGTAACAGGAGGAAACTTTTCCCCACACACGGCTGATGATTTCAGACAATGGGGCTGTTAAACTGGCCTCGCAGGTATTACTGGTATAGCAAATCCTAAAAATACAAAATAATACTGACCTCATTACTGTTTTTTCTTCTTCTTGAAGCCTGTTCTTGGGGTTTACTCTCCATATTCCAAGACAAACTGGCACACAACACAGTACTCTCTATTAGAAGTTGAAACCTGTTGCATGTCATACCCCTCTCTCTCTCTATCCTCATGTTCCCTGTCTGCATCTGTGCTGTCCACTGTCTAATGAAGACAAAAAATAATCTTTAAAAAAATGATTTCAACAAAGTTCAGCAATAATTAACTGTGAGCATTCAAAAACACCTGCAGCTCCCATGAAAGTTTACCAGTGCGGCAGCGTGGGTAACTCGGTTTTGCTCCCATAAACATGATTTTCACCAACATTCTCTTCTAAAGTCATTTTTTAGCTGAAATCTCTGCAGTCCAAAAACATCTACAACTTCAGTCGTGTCTGGTCCTGCTGTTATTACACACACGTCTGAGCTAACCGGGCCCCTCAACTCGTCCGTGTACTCACCTTTTCTGTCGAGCTGTGACGCTTTTCCTGTCATATTTTCATTAAAGGCTGCTAAAAAAACAGAAATGTCAGTCTTTGTGCTAAGCTAAGCGAAAGGCTGCTGGATGTTGCGTCATATTTAGCGGACAGACACGAGATCTTCTCATCTCTCGGCAAGAAAGCAAATAAGTGTATTTCTCAAAATGTCGAACTACGCTTTAATAACTGCAGCATTCCACATTCATATTCACATTAATATTTCCTTGCACCAAAACATTGTGCGCTTTCCCACAAGCAAAGCATGGAGCGTACATTGTACATGTGAGACCACTTATGTGGAACCAGGCTATTTAAGTGTGTTGTACCAAAAAGCACTGTGTTTCTGTGTGAACCCTCATTATCAAATGACATAAAAACACAAAATAAGGTTCTTGGCAAGGAGCAACAGACAAAAAAAAAAAAAAGAACTTTTATCTTGATAGCAGCGTGATAGTTCTCACCCTTGACGTGTCTTTTGATGCTGCTGCCAACAACAACTGCTTATTGCAGCTAAATGTGCCAACCAGAGATAGAGCAGAGCGTACAGTGGAGGCCGGCACACCGGGCTGATAAGGAGGCGTCTCAGACAGAGCGGACTGGGCCGCACTGAGATGAGATCTGGAGGGTTTGGCCTGCTGATAAACGGACAAGACCTTCATCATCTGCACTTTCATCCACCTCCTCCTCCTCCTCCTCTTCTCGTCACTGACCCACATCCAACTCTAGATTCCACAACTTATTGCTGGAGAGTTATTGCTTGGTTTCTATTCTGGTTGTGCCAGAGGCTTTAACAGGAGACTCGAGGGCATGTTTTGAGAGCATGGATACGAGTGTACTTTATGAGTTTCTTACTCAGTTTTGTTGGTTTCTCGTCCTCTCTTTGAGCCCACAGAAAGTCTCCTGCTCTGTATGGTAGCTTACCCTCACCCTCACCCTCCTCCCGGGTGAGCGTCAATTATTCATAAGCCCTGGGTAGCTAACTTGAAACCGATAACCCACATGCTATTTATACTTCATTTCAAATGAACAAATACTTAACTGTGAAGTTCCAGGCAGCTTGGTCGTGTCTCTCTGCATAGCTGCTGCTGCAGTTGAACTGAGGGTATGGCTGAGTGGGCGGCTGGGAGAGGAGCGACGAGGTCATCTGTCTACTGGGGAGGAAGGCTGAACCAGCAGCTGCACACTAGGTGAGACGACAAGGCAGAAGATATTGTACCACCTGTAACTCCAAAAAGATTTCCAATCTCTTTAGAGCTGATTGTTGTATGAATGAATTGTATTGCTGTAAATGAAAGCTGTGGTTACTTTATACCACGCCATTTGCTTTATTCCCACATTTGTTCTCTGCATCCTGTTGGCTACTTATGCAAAGACTCAATTTGTCCATCACAATCATCCGAATCAATTCTAATTTGGACATAAAATAAACCTCATTTCTAGAGCAAGGAAGGATAAATATGTTTTAAAATATCAGTTAATTTTGTTACTTTTATGCATTTGCAGTTGTTTTTTAACTCTTTAAATCATAGGTGGTGGAGTAATGTTGTTTTTTGCTGGCATTTTTCTGGTTCTGGATCTTCCCGTGGCTATGATCCAGGCGGGAGGCACAGTGTCATGCCACCATCCTCTGGGACAGCGTCTTACAGGCTGGCCACGAGGGCTTTATCAAATTTACAGCTAGAAGCCGCCCACTGGTGAACCCGTCTTTGGGGTCCACAGATTGAGATCCCGCTCTTCCTGGAAGGTTTCCCAGTGAGGCCTGCAGTCCAGGCGACATTCCCTCAACTTTTAACAATCACTGCACCTGAATTTTTATTTTGGTAACTTGCTTTGGTTTAGCAGCCTCATAACTTCCTAGCAGTGACTCAGACCTGCAGCAGTGTGTTTTGTGTTAGGACATTTTTTAAAAACGTAGCTGCAGAATGAGTGTTTGTACCCATTGTTAAATGCTTGGAATTTACTTGTTAAGGTCACATTTCAGAGGACTCAAAAGCATAACGAGTAGGATTCATCGGTTTCTGTTTGTAAACGCAACATTCAAAACTCCCCAGCTCAAAGCGCATGCGCTTCTGGTGGTCCCACATGCTTACGATCTGGCAATTGGTTGCTCCTCACACCCTGGGTGCTGTTATTGGCTGGGGGCCACACACCACTGCCCAAAGGTTGATGCCCAGAAACATCCCGATCACAGCAAAATAAGAATCCAGGCAGAGGGCAGGGTCGGATACAGACACCACCACACACTTCTAGTGGGTCATAAGTGATGATTGAGACGGATTCTTTTTGTGGGTCTATACATTGTTTTTTAGGAAAATCCTACTTGTTATACCTTTAATCTGGGAAGTTGAGGTTATTTTGATATCCTTTTGGTATTTAAACTGAACAGGGAGTACATGTGGTGATACTCAGACTCTTTGGATATTAATTTAAAATTTTAAGTGGTAAAAGTAAAGTATGACATTTAGGTTTCACTACATTGACAGTTATGTTGTATTGTGTCATATTTGATTTTATAGTTATACTGCTCTTTGAAAACAGCCAAAGGGAACAGAAGTTTACTGCATCAATGTTTTGCTGCCACTACACAGTCAAATTATGATTTAAGTGTGATGTTATGAGCACGTTAGGTGGGCACCTTGAATACACTGGCTGGAGTTTAGAAAAAGATATTTGGTATGTACTGAATGCTGAGCCTTTGTGTCAGTGATCCACCACCATTGTCTCTCGAACATTAACTGAAATCAAACACCCACATGTCACCCTTAACTCTGACCAAATCACATCCTGACTCACTGCTAGGATACCACAAGTGTGTAGTACATAGAGTGTACTACGGCATGATAAAGGACAAAAAAAAAAANAAAGCATACTCAATATTATATCATGGGCCAGTGTGGATTACACTTAACAGTTTTATTTGGAATATTAAGACAATGAAGCATAAGCCAAGCACCAAGAGTGACAGCTACAAGTGTCGCATCATACGGCTCTTAAAAATGAACAGGTTATACTGGAAAACGACTGTTGTTTTTCTCTTTGAATGGTGAAGCAGATACACAGAACAGACAGTGAAATGTGAACATGATTATGCCATTTACACGCTCCAAATCCTACCTGACAGCAGAAGGAGAGAAAAAAAAAAGGAAAGAAAAGAAAAAGCGAGGAAAAGCAGAAGAAAATGGAACAACGATATTCGTCTGACGACAGCTTGGTCAGCCTGCGGCAGTGGCTGCGGCCCGGGATTTAAAGGGCTCTTGTGATTGGTCAGAACGAATAAGGCAGTCTGGGAACACGGCGGTGCTGCAGAGTGACAACCATTAGTTCCCATCATTGTCAAGTCCTGTTGCCTCGGCACCCACATCCACACAGCAACCAATGTGCACATACAGCATTAAAGTGACAGAGGATTGCAACCATTGTTACACTACACTCCATTGCATATTAGGGAGAAGTAATAATGAAAAATAATAATTCTTTCATACATCTTTTTCTGTTTGCATATAGCACTTAACCCAGCTTTCTAAAATATATATGGGAACATGAAAAAAATTGTTTAAAATATCTTTTTTTTTTTTTTGTTTGTCCTCTAAGAGCTGAAACCATGAGTCGTACCGAGGTGGGGGGTAGGAGTCCTTTATTTAGGGGTGTTGCTGTAGTTTAATGGGACAGCTAGCGACACAACCAGCCCGTCTCTCATCCAGACCAGACCCAGTGGTTTCTCGCCACAAACGAGGCTCTCATAGTGCAGCTAAATAGTGTCATACTAATGACAATATAAGGTCAAAATAGTTCAATTCACGGCATTTTGTTTTCCTTAAGAACATAGAATATACACGTAAACACCCATCTTTGCTTTCCCTTTTTTCGGGGGAGTAACACAGAAAGGTGGTGCTGGCTAAATGTGGTCCATGTTTACACATCCCTGGCTTAGGGTTGGGTGGTGGGAGGGTGTGGATGTGTCTGGGGTAGTGCAGGTGTTAGAAGAAGTGTGATAGCAAGTGTGTGCAAATGTATGTGTGTTCCAGACAGTTAATGCACCACAGAAGAATAAAACGTCTTTTCATCAGGCTCCTATTACATAACTCCATCATTCATCATACATACAATGCTTTTTTTCCCTCCTACATCTACAGGTTATATGGCAAACATGTGCTACGGTTAATGTCAGATATTTCCCATGGGGAAAACTGGGTTGAGAGGGTCCTGGGACTCTCCTTGCAATGGGCCTGCCTGAGAATAAGGGGGGTGGGACGGCGGGGGGGCAGAGAGGCATTGTTCATAGGAGTCACTGTCATCACCCCTCACAGTCGACTCTGCATCCCCTCCACTGGAACCCTCCGTGTGGCTCTGTCCATACACTAAAATACTCCCACACAACACACACGCATGCACCGAGTCTGCAGCATGGTGGAGAATACAACTCCATCGACACAGCTTACAACGCCTGAATATAAGTGAAATATTTCAGGACCGCTGGCTTTTTCTTAACACTCACACAAGTCTCGCCATCTTGAGCTAAAATACAAACAGTGCTGTCCAGAAATATTTGGACGGTAGGAAAATTTCAGTTGTTTGGCTCTGTAGTGCAGCATAATGGTAATGAAACTATACAGTTAAAGTGCTAACTTTCAGCTTTTAGTATGTTTGAGTGTTCAAATCCAAACTGGATGTATAGAGTGGGAATTGTAGCTCTTTTCATTTGCAATCCCCCAAATTTAGTTCAAAGCAGCCAAACAATGATCCTTACCATACAGACAAGGCAACCAATGAGGGCCACGTCACCTGACCTCAGACTAGCTGAGGATGTTTTGCTTGCTGAAGACTAGACTATAGGCAAGAAATGACCAAAACAAGCAACAACTAAGATGACAGCAGTTATAGGCCTCATAGAACATCGTCGATGTCTGCTCATACATGTAAGTCATAGAATTCAGCAGTGATCAGTGACCAAATACTAAATATGATGACTTGAGTTTGCTAAAGTTGTACAATTTCTAAAAGTGGGGGCCTTTGTGCTACAAGTGGTACAATTCCTACCATGTTCACCCACTGTGGATGCAAACCCTTACGGTAAAGTTGTCACTAAACCCAACTATTATTTCAAATCCAACATGCTGGAGTAAAGAGCCAACACAATGACAAACGTGTCTCTGTCCTAATACTTGAGGACTGCACTGCAGAACACAAATTCACAATTAAAGTGCTATTTACTTCAACAAATCCCCAGCCCTCTCTGTGAGCACACTGTAGCCACAACAGGAAGCGAGGGCTCTCAGTGAGCCAGCTCCATCTCTCCTCCTCCTGCTCCTTAATGTTAACTTCAGCCTAACATCGCCCTAACAGGGTTGGATAGAGTGGAGGGTAGGACAACCAGGCCTTAGTTCACTCTACACCACAGTCACCTCCACATCAGCACAGTGATGTTAGGGATGTGGCCAGATGGAGAGAGAGCAGTTGGATATAATAACAACAAAAAAAGGCCTCCCTCAGCCACACAGCAGCCATAAGGCAACACAGAGTGGCCCTTTTAGTACCCAGCAAATTTATATCCCAACATGGTAAAATTAGCCTGTGATTAGTGCCTGCGAGTGGGTGGGGCACTATGGAGTTGTATGCTATTGCTAGGCAGTAGCATGATAGACAGGTGACAGTGAGCAAGATAGTATGATGTGTGTGGGTTTTCAAATAGATATACATTTCTTCTCTTTTGACAGTGTGGATGCTAAAAATCCTGAAACATAAAAGTGCACATACAAGCAACTCAAATGTCAACCTTATTCCCCTCCACCTAACACTCACTCCTGGCACTCGATCACATATAGGTGAGTAACATGCAGTATTCAAGCTTTCTGAGAATAAAGTGCGGGGCACTGGAAAATGTTTGGGACTTTCATGTGAGGAAATGTTCGGTAAATTCTGACCGACTCACAATGCAGTAGAGAAAGTAAAAATTAGTTAAATAGCAACCCTTATAACTACACCAATTTCTGTTAACCACCTGCATAAAAATATCTTGTTGCCTGCCTGATAAATAAGTGTAAATACGATAACGGTTTGGCAGAGAGGTGTTCAGCGTTGAATTTCAGGGTGTAGGTGTGAGCAGCACCAGGTTCTCCCCTATGGATATATTAGCAGAGAAGAGCAGTCCAACATACTGTCGTATGGAACCAGCTTTCATGTGTTTATAAATCTGAAATATAATTTAGCTTAATTTTATCAGCGCTGAGCACATTAACAAGCTTCAGCCTACTAGTTATTACACATAGCGTGTGCAAGAGCTTTGGTCACAAACTCAGATATTCATGGGTAAAGAAATGCACTGACATTTGTTCATGATTCATCCTCACAGATGAGAACTACAATAACCTTTAACATACGTGCGGGGTGATAGACACGCGAGCGCACAAACTAAAAGATTAGACTAGTTTGAGAACTTCACAGATTAACCATCCCAGTGATCATGCGTGTATCAGCTTTAATAATATTTTAGTTTTACACATTACCTGCAGGGTTTTCATCTACATACTTTCCAGTTAATTATATTTATGTTAGAAAATGTTTTCTCTTAATGCCTAAGGGGAATCACTCTGCTTGTCCCCACCCATCTCATCCTCCCACAGCCATTTCCACAGATGTGTTCTATTAAAAGTTCAACTGATTTAATTTTCTAAAAAGCCAGGTAATGTGTATTTACTACTAATTAAGAGTCAGAACAAACAAACAGTGTTGCTGATGAATTAGTTTAAACACTGTTGCTGATGGCTAACTTGGGCTATGCCATTAGAAGTTTGATTATTCAGATGAAAATGCTCACAGTGAAGAGTTAACCTTCATGCCCTCTCAGTAGAATCTGTATGTCAAGTTGCAGACACACACGTGAGGGCTGGACATTGATGTCTTGCTCTGAAATAAGCTACAGTAGGGCTGGCATTGGACCCACTAACAACCTAATACTACCGTACAGGCCATAATGTGGCAGGAGACTAATACATGCATTAGTGAGTGAGAACAGATGTAACTAATGTACTTATCATTTCAATAACCTGTCATAGCTTAACCAACGTAGCACCACTAAAATTGTATCCGTTACATAAACTTGCTGTGCACCATAAGTTAGTGAGCTCAGGGCTCATGCACCTCTTCATGATTATTCTCTTCAGTCTCATTTGATGGCATCCGAGTGGACTGTGTTGAAGCACCTCATGCTCCAGGTTTGGACTACAAAACAACTGAGTATGGATCATGATAAATGGTTCTCTAAAAAGGCACATAGGTTACACTTATTTTCTCTTCACAATGAGAACACAACAGAAATGACTGGCTAGCCAGCAGTGTTTTTGTCCCACATCACACAACCAAAATCATTCAGATTACATAACTAAAGCTCTCAAAGATATGCCAACCTCTTGAGAGTTGAGTGTTGCCTGCACTCAATGCTATAACTATGACTATAAATGCGACTGGGCAATGAGGGGATTTGTTAGGGTTGAGATCTTATAATAATACGTTGTTAAGTGGGGGACATAAACTCCCAAGAAAAGGTTACATCACCTCTTTCCTGTTGGTGACACAGTTCAAAAAACACAGCTCAACAAATTTTAACAGTTTCATAAAAGAAATATAAATTAAGAATGAAAAGGGTACTGCAATCTAATCATGGGAGTTATAGTTCACAATTTTAACATGCAGATTCTTGATTGTTGAATCTTTGAAGTATCTTGTGAGGTTAGTTGTCCTCCGCATTTATGATCTGTGACTATATGGAGTCTCCCATGAAACAGCCCATTCTCAAACAAGCCTTACTAGTACGAGCAGATCAAGTCAGTCATGTTTAAAAAGGGACACTGGCATTTTTAATTTTCATCGTTTGTCTTCACCTACCACTTGTAACATGTGCCCTCAAGCCAAAGACTTGTTAGCATTCCTTACTGTAACCAAAGTGCAAAGCCATCTGTACCAATGTCACAAGTGTTTGGTGAAGAAAAATAGCCAACTAGGATACACAGGGTTAAAGGTTTCCGTATGCCAGATGCCACCAAAAGATGCTAACTAAAGGAGGCAGATGTAAAACTAAACACTATAAAGGCCATAACACAATTCCAGAAAGACACCAGACTGCTCAAATGTTACTCTAAGAGCTTAATTTCATACAGGAAGAAATGAACTGTGTGCATGTAAGCACAAAAGTGTGCACAGAGCTGAAGTGCCTGGGTCAGTGAAGAACTAATGGATTGCTTTGACAACTGTAACAATGGCAGGAATAACAATGTCAGAATATTTCCTTACAATCTGTCCCTCCTGTCTTGAAAGCAATGCTGCACAGTGGGAATAAAGTTGACAAGTTCAGCTTACTCACTAAATAGGACACAGTAGATTGATTTATTATTCATCATTCGCCATTACTGCTTAAGGAGGAAGTAGTGATTTTTAAGGACTAATCTATAGTCCTTAGAAAGCACTTCATTTCCCTGATGTGCTGTCCTGAACTCCATGGACCCTCTCAGAATATGTCCCTGTCTCTGGCTTAGCTGATGCTCATGTGTGCAAAGAGATGGCAGAGAATGTGCCTTACGTAGCTCTATCCATGGGACAAGCTCTGACTGCAATATACCAATAGCACCTCCAGATGCCCTCTCAACCCACACACACACCTTAAAACCCTCTTGGGAAGGTGCTCCACTAGGTGCCTTGAAAAGCTATGGAAGAA